>JAVTVJ010005854.1:0-12983 GCA_034509425.1 Eopsaltria australis
GGACACAAAAAGTGTCCCTTTTCTCTGAGAAAGAGAGCTCTGCCCCCCCAGTTTCTTGATGTCAGTTTGGAGGAGGGTTTTGGCCCTGCAAGGGCAGCCAGGGTCCTTGTCGGTGGCAGCTTGGGTCTGTGAGGGATCTTGCTCCATGCGGAATTTGAAGAGGTGGCAGACGACTCCCAGACATGGGGTCTACGATACAAATGATGGAACTTTTCCACGTGAAAGAAAACTTAGGCCCCCAGATTCATGATGTCGGTTTGGTGGAGGGTTTTATCCCTTCAAATGCAACCAGAGTCCTGGTTGATGGCATCTTGCGTCAGCGAATAATCTTGATCCATACAGAAATTCAGGTGGCGTCTGGGAGCAGAGTGCCTTAGGGCCAGGACACAAAAAGTGTCCCTTTTCTCTGAGAAAGAGAACTCTGCCCCCCAATTTCTTGATGTCAGTTTGGAGGAGGGTTTTGGCCCTGCAAGGGCAGCCAGGGTCCTTGTCAGTGGCAGCTTGGGTCTGCGAGGACTCTTAATCCATGCGGAATTTCAGCATGCGGCTGTCAATTTCCAGATATGTGGCCTTCGATACAAACAATGGCACATATCCATGTGAAAGAAAACTCAGTCCCCCAGATGCATGATGCCAGTTTTTAGGAGGCATTTAGCCCTACAATTGCAGCCAGAATTCTATTTGATGGCAGCTTGGGTCTGGGAAGGATCTTGATCCATGCGGCATTTGAGGAGGCGTCTGGGAGCACAGTGCCTTAGGGCTGGGACACAAAAAGTGCCCGTTTACTCTGAGAAAGAGAACTCTGCCCCCAGTTTCTTGATGTCAGTTTGGAGGAGGGTTTTGGCCCTGCGAGGGCAGCCAGGGTCCTTGTCAATTTCAGCTTGGGTCTGTGAGGAATCTTAATCCATACAGAATTTCAGGAGGCAGCAGGGAGCACAGTGCCTGAGGGCCGAGAAACAAAAAGTGTCCCTTTTCTCTGAGAAAGAGAACTCTGTCCCCCAGTTTCTTGATGTCAGTTTGGAGGAGGGTTTTGGCCCTGCAAGGGCAGCCAGGGTCCCTGTTGGTGGCAGCTTGGGTCTGCGAGGATTCTTGATCCATACGGAATATCAGGAGGAAGCAGGGAGCACAGGGCCTTAGGGCCGGGACACAAAATGTGTCCCTTTTCTCTGAGAAAGAGAACTCTGCCCCCCACTTTCTTGATGTCAGTTTGGAGGAGGGTTTTGGCCCTGCAAGGGCAGCAAGGGTCATTGTCGGTGGTAGCTTGGGTCTGCGAGGAATCTTAATCCATGCGGAATTTCAGCATGCGTCTGTCAACTCCCAGACATGTGGGCTTCGATACAAACAATGGCGCTTTTCCATTTGAAAGAAAAGTCAGTCTCCCAAACCCATGGTGCCAGTTTTTAGGAGGCATTTAGCCCTACAATTGCAGCCAGAGTTCTAGTTGATGGCAGCTTGGGTCGGGGAAGGATCTTGATCCATGCGGCATTTCAGGTGGCGTCCGGGAGCAGAGTGCCTTAGGGCCGGGACACAAAAAGTGTCCCTTTTCTCTGAGAAAGAGAACTCTGCCCCCCACTTTCTTGATGTCAGTTTGGAGGAGGGTTTTGGCCCTGCAAGGGCAGCCAGGGTCCTTCTCGGTGGCAGCTTGGGTCTGTGAGGATTCTTGCTCCATGCGGGATTTGAAGAGGCGGCAGTCGACTCCCAGACAGGGGGCCTACGATACAAATGATGGCACTTTTCCACGTGAAAGAAAACTTAGGCCCCCAGATTCATGATGTCGGTTTGGTGGAGGGTTTTAGCACTACAAATGCAACCAGAGTCCTGGTTGATGGCAGCTTGCGTCAGCGAATAATCTTGATCCATGCGGAAATTCAGGTGGCGTCCGGGAGCAGAGTGCCTTAGGGCCGGGACACAAAAAGTGTCCGTTTTCTCTGAGAAAGAGAACTCTGCCCCCCAGTTTCTTGATGTCAGTTTGGAGGAGGGTTTTGGCCCTGCAAGGGCAGCCAGGGTCCTTGTTGGTGGCGGCTTGGGTCTGCGAGGACACTTAATCCATGCGGAATTTCAGCAGGCAGCTGTCAACTTCCAGATATTGTGGCCTTCGATACAAACAATGGCGCTTTTTCCATGTGAAAGAAAAACTCACTCCCCCAGAGGCATGATGCAGTTTTTAGGAGGCATTAGCCCTACAATTGCAAGCCAGAATTTAGGTGATGGCAGCTTGGAGATCGTGAGGATCTTGCTCCATGCGGAATTTGAAGAGGCGGCAGTCGACTCCCAGACAGGGGGCCTACGATACAAATGATGGCACTTTTTCGCCTGAAAGAAAACTTAGGCCCCCAGATTCATAATGTCAGTTTGGTGGAGGGTTTTGGCCCTACAAATGCAACCAGAGTCCTGGTTGATGGCATCTTGCGTCAGCGAATAATCTTGATCCATACGGAATTTCAGGTGCCGTCCAGGAGCAGAGTGCCTTAGGGCCAGGACACAAAAAGTGTCCCTTTTCTCTGAGAAAGAGAACTCTGCCCCCCAGTTTCTTGATGTCAGTTTGGAGGAGGGTTTTGCCCTGGAAGGGCAGCTATGCGTCTTTGTCGGTGCGCTGCTTAGGGTCTGCGAGCAATCTGATCCAACGCCGCAAATTTCGGAGGCAGCAGGGAGCACATTGCCCTTAGGGCCGGGACACAAAAAGGTCCTTTTTCTCTGAGAAAGAGCAGCTCTGGCCCCACTTTTCTATATGTCAGGTTGGAGAGCGGTTTTGCCCTGCCAAGGCAGCCAAGGGCTCCTTTCTTGGTGGCCAGCTTGGGTCTTGCGAGGAATTTCTAATCCATGCGGAATTCAGGCATGCGGCTGTCAACTCCCAGATATGTGGCCTTCGATGCAAACAATGGTGTATTTCCATGTGAAAGAAAACTCAGTCCCCCAGATGCATGATGCCAGTTTTTAGGAGGCATTTAGCCCTACAATTGCAGCCAGAGTTCTAGTTGATGGCAGCCTCTGTCTGGGAAGGATCTTGATCCATGTGGCATTTCAGGTGGCGTCTGGGAGCACAGTGAGTTAGGGCTGGGAAACAAAAAGTGCCCGTTTTCTCTGAGAAAGAGAACTCTGCCCCCCAGTTTCTTGATGTCAATTTGGAGGAGGGTTTCGGCCCTGCAAGGGCAGCCAGGGTCCTTGTCGGTGGCAGCTTGGGTCTGCGAGGAATCTTGATCCATACGGAATTTCAGGAGGCAGGAGGGACCACAGTGCTTCAGGGCCGGGACACCAAAAGTGTCCCTTTTCTCTGAGAAAGAGAACTCTGCCCCCCAGTTTCTTGATGTCAGTTTGGAGGAGGGTTTTGGCCCTGCAAGGGCAGCCAGGGTCTTTGTCGGTTGCAGCTTGGGTCTCCGAGGAATCTTGATCCATACGGAATTTCAGGAGGCAGCTGGGAGAAGATTGCCTAAGGGACGAGAATCAAAAAGTGTCCCTTTTCTCTGTGAAAAGAGGAAACTCTGCCCCCCAGTTCTTGATGTTCAGTTTGGAGAGGGTTTTGCGCCCTGCAGGGCGCCAGGCGTCCTTGTCGGTGGCAGCTTGGGTCTGTGAGGGATCATGCTCCATGCGGAATTTGAAGAGGCGGCAGTCGACTCCCAGACAGGGGGCCTACGATACAAATGATGGCACTTTTCCAAGTGAAAGAAAACTTAGGCCCCCAGATTCATGATGTCGGTTTGGTGGAGGGTTTTGGCCCTACAAATGCAACCAGAGTCCTGGTTAATGGCAGCTTGCGTCAGCGAATAATCTTGATCCATACGGAATGTCAGGTGGAGTCCGGGAGCAGAGTGCCTTAGGGCCACGACAAAAAAGTGTCCGTTTTCTCTGAGAAAGAGAGCTCTGCCCCCAGTTTCTTGATGTCAGTTTGGAGGAGGATTTTGGCCCTGCAAGGGCAGCCAGGGTCCTAGTCGGTGGCAGCTGGGGTCTGCGAGGACTCTTAATCCAGGCGGAATTTCAGCATGCGGCTCTCAACTCCGAGATATGTGGCCTTCGATACAAAAAATGTCGCTTTTCCATGTGAAAGAAAACTCAGTCCCCCAGATGCATTGATGCCAGTTTTAGAGGCATTGGCCCTACAATTGCAGCCAGAGTTTCTAGTTGATGGCCAGCTTGGCGTCTGGGAAGGATCTGATCATGCGCGCATTTCAGGTGCGTGTGTAGCAACAGTGCGTTAGGGCTGGACACAAAATGTGGCCCGTTTCTCTGAGAACGACGCTCTCGCCCCCCCCCACCACCACAAAAACAAAAACCCCAACACAAAATTTCTTGATGTCAGTTTGAGGAGGGTTTGGCCCTGCAAGGGCAGCAGAAGTCCCCCTGGTGCAGCTTCCTGGTCTGCGAGGAATCTTAATCCATGCCGGAATTTCAGGAGGCAGCAGGGAGCCACAGCTGCCTGAGGTCGAGAACAAAAAGTGTCCTTTCCTCTGAGAAGAGACTCTGCCCCCCATTTTCTTGATGTCAGTTTGGAGGAGGTTTTGGCCCTTCAAAGGCATCCATGGTCCTTCCTTGGTAGCAGCTTGGGTCTGCGAGGAGTCTTAATCCATGCGGAATTTCAGCATGCGGCTGTCAACTCTCAGATATGTGGTCTTCGATACAAAAAATGGCACTTTTCCATATGAAAGAAAACTCACTCCCCAGATCCATGATGCCAGCTTTTAGCAGGCATTTAGCCCTACATTTGCGGCTGGAGTTGTAGTTGATGGCAGCTTGGGTCTGGGAAGGATCTTGATCCATGCGGCATTTCAGGTGGCGTCCGGGATCAGAGTGCCTTAGGGCCGGGACACAAAAAGTGTCCCTTTTCTCTGAGAAAGAGAACTCTGCCCCACTTTCTTGATGTCAGTGGGGAGGAGGGTTTTGGCCCTGCAAGGGCAGCCAGGGTCCTTGTCGGTGGCAGCTTGGGTCTGCGAGGAATCTTGATCCATACGGAATTTCAGGAGGCAGCAGGGAGCAGAGTGCCTAAGCGCCGGGATACAAAAAGTGTCCCTTTTCTCTGAGAAAGAAAGCTCTGCCCCCCAGTTTTTTGTTGTCAGTTTGGAGGAGGATTTTGGCCCTGCAAGGGCAGCCAGGGTCCTTGTCGGTGGTAGCTTGGGTCTGCGAGGAATCTTGATCCATACGGAATATCAGGAGGAAGCAGGGAGCACAGTGCCTTTAGGGCTGGGACACAAAAAGTGTCCCTTTTCTCTGAGAAGAGAACTCCGCCCCCCCCGTCTCTGGCATGTCAGTTTGGAGGATGTTTGGCCCCCCCCCCCCCCCCCATGCAGGGCAACCAGTGTCCCCTAGTCGGTGGCAGCTTGGGTCTGCGAGGAATCTTGATCCATACGGAATTTCAGGAGGCAGCAGGGAGCACAGTGCCTTAGGGCCGGGACACAAAAAGTGTCCCTTTTCTCTGAGAAAGAGGGCCCTGCCCCCCAGTTTCTTTATGTCAGTTTGGAGGAGGGTTTTGGCCCTGCAAGTGAAGCCAGGGTCCTTGTTGGTGGCAGCTTGGGTCTGCGAGGAATCTTAATCCATGCGGAATTTCAGCATGCGGCTGTCAACTCCTAGACATGGGGCCTTCGATACAAACAATGGCGCTTTTCCATGTGAAAGAAAACTCAGTCCCCCAGATCCATGATGCCAGTTTTTAGGAGGCATTCAGTCCTACAATTGCAGCCAGAGTTCTAGTTGATGGCAGCTTGGGTCTGGGAAGGATCTTGATCCATGTGGCATTTCAGGTGGCGTACGGAAGCACAGTGCCTTAGGGCCGGGACACAAAAAGTGTCCCTTTTCTCTGAGGAAGAGAGCTCTGCCCCCCAGTTTCTTGATGTCAGTTTGGAGGAGGGTTTTGGCCCTGCAAGGGCAGCCAGGGTCCTTTTCGGTGTCAGCTTGGGTCTGTGAGGGATCTTGCTCCATGCGGAATTTGAAGAGGCGGCATCGACTCCCAGACAGGGGGCCTACGATACAAATGATGGCACTTTTCCACGTGAAAGAAAACTTAGGCCCCCAGATTCATGATGTCGGTTTGGTGGAGGGTTTTAGCACTACAAATGCAACCAGAGTCCTGGTTGATGGCATCTTGCGTCAGCGAATAATCTTGATCCATACGGAATTTCAGGTGGCGTCCGGGAGCAGAGTGCCTTAGGGCCGGGACACAAAAAGTGTCCCTTTTCTCTGAGAAAGAGAACTCTGCCCCCCAGTTTCTTGATGTCAGTTTGGAGGAGGGTTTTGGCCCTGCAAGGGCAGCCAGGGTCCTTGTTGGTGGCGGCTTGGGTCTGCGAGGACACTTAATCCATGCGGAATTTCAGCAGGCAGCTGTCAACTTCCAGATATGTGGCCTTCGATACAAACAATGGCGCTTTTCCATGTGAAAGAAAACTCACTCCCCCAGATGCATGATGCCAGTTTTTAGGAGGCATTTAGCCCTACAATTGCAGCCAGAATTCTAGTTGATGGCAGCTTGGGTCTGTGAGGGATCTTGCTCCATGCGGAATTTGAAAGAGGCGGCAGTCGACTCCCTGCAGGCCGGCCTACGATAAAATGCATGGACTTCCACGTGAAAGAAAACTTAGGCCCCAGATTTCTGATTCGCGTTTGTGGAGGTTTTGGGCCCTACAATGCACCAGAGTCCTGGTTGATGGCAAGCTTGCGTCAGCGAATAATCTTGATCCATACGGAATTTCAGGAGGCAGCAGGAAGAACAGTGCCTTAGGGCCGAGAAACCAAAAGTGTCCCTTTTCTCTGAGAAAGAGAACTCTGCCCCCCACTTTCTTGATGTCAGTTTGGAGGAGGGTTTTGGCCCTGCAAGGGCAGCCAGGGCTCTTTATTGTTGCACCTTGAATTGGCGAGGAATCTTGATTCATACGAATTTCCAGGAGGCAGCAGGGAGCACATTGCCTTAGGGCCGGGACACAAAATGTGTCCCTTTTCCCTGAGAAAGAGAACTCTGCCCCCCAGTTTCTTGATGTCAGTTTGGAGGAGGGTTTTGGCCCTGCAAGGGCAGCCAGGGTCCTTCTTGGTGGCAGCTTGGGTCTGCGAGGAATCTTAATCCATGCGGAATTTCAGCATGCGGCTGTCAACTCCCAGATTTGTGGCCTTCGATACAAACAATGGGGCTTTTCCATGTGAAAGAAAACTCAGTCCCCCAGATGCATGATGCCAGTTTTTAGGAGGCATTTAGCCCTACAATTGCAGCCAGAGTTCTAGTTGATGGCAGCCTCTGTCTGGGAAGGATCTTGATCCATGCGGCATTTCAGGTGGCGTCTGGAAGCACAGTTCCTTAGGGCCGGGACACAAAAAGTGTCCGTTTTCTCTGAGAAAGAGAACTCTGCCCCCCAGTTTCTTGATGTCAGTTTGGAGGAGGGTTTTAGCCCTGCAATGGCAGCCTGGGTCCCTGTCGGTTACCGCTTGGGTCTGCGAGGAATCTTAATCCATACGAATTTCAGGAGGCAGTAGGGAGCACAGTGCCTTAGGGCCGAGAAACAAAAAGTGTCCCTTTTCTCTGAGAAAGAGAACTCTGCCCCCCAGTTTCTTGATGTCAGTTTGGAGGAGGGTTTTGGCCCTGCTAGGGCAGCCAGGGTCCTTGTCGGTGGCAGCTTGGGTCTGTGAGGGATCTTGCTCCATGCGGAATTTGAAGAGGCGGCAGTCGACTCCCTGACAGGGGGCCTACGATACAAATGATGGCACTTTTCCAAGTGAAAGAAAACTTAGGCCCCCAGATTCATGATGTCGGTTTGGTGGAGGGTTTTAGCCCTACAAATGCAACCAGAGTCCTGGTTGATGGCAGCTTGCGTCATCGAATAATCTTGATCCATACGAAAATTCAGGTGGCGTGCGGGAGAAGAGTGCCTTAGGGCCACGACTGAAAAAGTGTCCTTTTCTCTGAGAAAGAGAGCTCTGCCCCCCAGTTTCTTGATGTCAGTTTGGAGGAGGGTTTTGGCCCTGCAAGGGCAGCCAGGGTCCTTGTCGGTGGCAGCTTGGGTCTGCGAGGAATCTTAATCCATGCGGAATTTCAGCATGCGGCTGTCAACTCCCAGATATGTGGCCTTCGATACAAACAATGGCGCTTTTCCATGTGAAAGAAAACTCAGTCCCCCAGATGCATGATGCCAGTTTTTAGGAGGCATTTGGCCCTACAATTGCAGCCAGAGTTCTAGTTGATGGCAGCTTGGGTCTGGGAAGGATCTTGATCCATGCGGCATTTCAGGTGGCGTGTGTGAGCACAGTGCGTTAGGGCTGGGACACCAAAAGTGCCCGTTTTCTCTGAGAACGAGCGCTCTGCCCCCCACTTTCTTGATGTCAGTTTGGAGGAGGGTTTTGGCCCTGCAAGGGCAGCCAGAGTCCCCCTGGGTGGCAGCTTGGGTCTGCGAGGAATCTTAATCTATGCGGAATTTCAGGAGGCAGCAGGGAGCACAGTGCCTGAGGGTCGAGAAACAAAAAGTGTCCCTTTCCTCTGAGAAAGAGAACTCTGCCCCCCAGTTTCTTGATGTCAGTTTGGAGGAGGGTTTTGGCCCTTCAAAGGCAGCCAGGGTCCTTCTTGGTAGCAGCTTGGGTCTGCGAGGAGTCTTAATCCATGCGGAATTTCAGCATGCGGCTGTCAACTCTCAGATATGTGGCCTTCGATACAAAAAATGGCACTTTTCCATGTGAAAGAAAACTCACTCCCCAGATCCATGATGCCAGCTTTTAGCAGGCATTTAGCCCTACATTTGCGGCTGGAGTTGTAGTTGATGGCAGCTTGGGTCTGGGAAGGATCTTGATCCATGCGGCATTTCAGGTGGCGTCCGGGAGCAGAGTGCCTTAGGGCCGGGACACAAAAAGTGTCCCTTTTCTCTGAGAAAGAGAACTCTGCCCCCCACTTTCTTGATGTCAGTTTGGAGGAGGGTTTTGGCCCTGCAAGGGCAGCCCGGATCCTTGTCGGTGGCAGCTTGAGTCTGCGAGGGATCTTGATCCATAGGGAATTTCAGGAGGCAGCAGGGAGCACAGTGCCTTAGGGCCGAGAAACAAAAAGTGTCCCTTTCCTCTGAGAAAGAGAACTCTGCCCCCCAGTTTCTTGATGTCAGTTTGGAGGAGGGTTTTGGCCCTGCAAGGGCAGCCAGGGTCCTCTTTGGTGGCAGCTTGGGTCTGCGAGGAATCTTGATCCATACGGAATTTGAAGACGCAGCAGGGAGCAGAGTGCCTTAGGGCCGGGACACAAAAAGTGTCCCTTTTCTCTGAGAAAGAGAACTCTGCCCCCCAGTTTCTTGATGTCAGTTTGGAGGAGGGTTTTGGCCCTGCAAGGGCAACCAGTGTCCTAGTCGGTGGCAGCTTGGGTCTGCGAGGAATCTTGATCCATACGGAATATCAGGAGGAAGCAGGGAGCACAGTGCCTTAGGGCCGGGACACAAAAAGTGTCCCTTTTCTCTGAGAAAGAGAACTCTGCCCCCCACTTTCTTGATGTCAGTTTGGAGGAGGGTTTTGGCCCTGCAAGGGCAGCCAGGGTCCTTGTTGGTGGCAGCTTGGGTCTGCGAGGAATCTTAATCCATGCGGAATTTCAGCATGCGGCTGTCAACTCCTAGACATGGGGCCTTCGATACACACAATGGCGCTTTTCCATGTGAAAGAAAACTCAGTCCCCCAGATGCATGATGCCAGTTTTTAGGAGGCATTCAGCCCTACAATTGCAGCCAGAGTTCTAGTTGATGGCAGCTTGGGTCTGGGAAGGATCTTGATCCATGCGGCATTTCAGGAGGCAGCAGGGAGCACAGTGCCTTAGGGCCGGGACACAAAAAGTGTCCCTTTTCTCTGAGAAAGAGAAGTCTGCCCCCCAGTTCTTGATGTCAGTTTGGAGGAGGGTTTTGGCCCTGCAAGGGCAGCCAGGGTCCTTGTCGGTGGCAGCTTGGGTCTGTGAGGGATCTTGCTCCATGCGGAATTTGAAGAGGGGGTTGTTGACTCCCTGACAGGGGGCCTACGATACAAATGATGGCACTTTTCCAAAACTTAGGCCCCCAGATTCATGATGTCGGTTTGGTGGAGGGTTTTAGCACTACAAATGCAACCAGAGTCCTGGTTGATGGCAGCTTGCGTCAGCGAATAATCTTGATCCATGCGGAAATTCAGGTGGCGTCCGGGAGCAGAGTGCCTTAGGGCCGGGACACAAAAAGTGTCCGTTTTCTCTGAGAAAGAGAACTCTGCCCCCCAGTTTCTTGATGTCAGTTTGGAGGAGGGTTTTGGCCCTGCAAGGGCAGCCAGGGTCCTTGTTGGTGGCGGCTTGGGTCTGCGAGGACACTTAATCCATGCGGAATTTCATCAGGCAGCTGTCAACTTCCAGATATGTGGCCTTCGATACAAACAATGGCGCTTTTCCATGTGAAAGAAAACTCAGTCCCCCAGATGCATGATGCCAGTTTTTAGGAGGCATTTAGCCCTACAATTGCAGCCAGAATTCTAGTTGATGGCAGCTTGGGTCTGTGAGGGATCTTGCTCCATGCGGAATTTGAAGAGGCGGCAGTCGACTCCCTGACAGGGGGCCTACGATACAAATGATGGAACTTTTCCACGTGAAAGAAAACTTAGGCCCCATTTTCTGGAATGGTCGTTTGGTGGAGGATTTTAGCCCTACAAATGCAACCAGAGTCCTGGTTAATGGCAGCTTGCATCAGCGAATAATCTTGATCCATAACGAATTTCAGGTGGCGTCCAGGAGAACAGTGCCTTAGGGCCGGGACACAAAAAGTGTCCCTTTTCACTGAGAAAGGAACTCTGCCCCCCACTTTCTTGATGTCAGTTTGGAGGAGGGTTTTGGCCCTGCAAGGGCAGCCAGGGTCCTTGTCGGTGGCAGCTTGGGTCTGTGATGGATCTTGATCCATTACGGAATTTCAGGAGGCAGCCGGGAGCACAGTGCCTTAGGGCCGGGACACAAAAAGTGGTCCTTTTCTCTGGGAAAGAGAACTCTGCCCCCCACTTTCTTGATGTCAGTTTGGAGGAGGGTTTTGGCCCTGCAAGGGCAGCCAGGGTCCTTGTCGGTGGCAGCTTGGGTCTGCGAGGAATCTTAATCCATGCGGAATTTCAGCATGCGGCTGTCACCTCCCAGATATGTGGCCTTCGATACAAAGAATGGCGCTTTTCCATGTGAAAGAAAACTCAGTCCCCCAGATCCATGATGCCAGTTTTTAGGAGGCATTTAGCCCTACAATTGCAGCCAGAGTTCTAGTGATGGCAGCTTGGGGCTGGGAAGGATCTTGATCCGTGCGGCATTACAGGTGGCGTCCGGGAGCCACAGTGAGTTTAGGGCTGGGAAACAAAAGTCCCGTTTTCCATCGAGAAAGAGAACTCTTGCCCCAGTTTCTGATGCCCATTTGGAGAGGTTCGCCCTGCAAGGGCAGCAGGGTCCTTGTCGGTGGCAGTTGGGTGTGCGGGAATCTTGATCCATACGGAATCTTCAGGAGCAGCAGGCACAGTGCCTTAGGGCCGGGACAAAGTGTCCCTTTTCTCTGAGAAAGAGAACTCTGCCCCCAGTTTCTTGATGTCAGTTTTGGAGGGTTTTGGCCCTTCAAGGGCAGCCAGGGTCCTTGTCGGTGGCAGCTTGGGTCTGCGAGGAATCTTGATCCATGCGGAATTTCAGGAGGCATCCGGGAGCAGAGTGCCTTAGGGCCGGGACACAAAATGTTCCCTTTTCTCTGAGAAAGAGAACTCTGCCCCCCACTTTCTTGATGTCAGTTTGGAGGAGGGTTTTGGCCCTGCAAGGGCAGCCAGGGTCCTTGTCGGTGGCAGCTTGGGTCTGTGAGGGATCTTGCTCCATGCGGAATTTGAAAAGGCGGCAGTCGACTCCCAGACAGGGGGCCTACGATACAAATGATGGCACTTTTCCACGTGAAAGAAAACTTAGGCCCCCAGATTCATGATGTCGGTTTGGTGGAGGATTTTAGCCCTACAAATGCAACCAGAGTCCTGGTTGATGGCAGCTTGCGTCAGCGAATAATCTTGATCCATACGGAAATTCAGGTGGCGTGCGGGAGCAGAGTGCCTTAGGGCCACGAGAAAATTGTCCCTTTTCTCTGAGAAAGAGAGCTCTGCCCCCCAGTTTCTTGATGTCAGTTTGGAGGAGGGTTTTGGCCCTGCAAGGGCAGTCAGGGTCCTTTTTGGTGGCAGCTTGGGTCTGCGAGGAATCTTAATCCATGCGGAATTTCAGCATGCGGCTGTAAACTCCCAGATATGTGGCCTTCGATACAAAAAATGGCGCTTTTCCATGTGAAAGAAAACTCAGTCCCCCAGATGCATGATGCCAGTTTTTAGGAGGCATTTGGCCCTACAATTGCAGCCAGAGTTCTAGTTGATGGCAGCTTGGGTCTGGGAAGGATCTTGATCCATGCGGCATTTCAGGTGGCGTGTGTGAGCACAGTGCGTTAGGGCTGGGACACCAAAAGTGCCCGTTTTCTCTGAGAACGAGCGCTCTGCCCCCCACTTTCTTGATGTCAGTTTGGAGGAGGGTTTTGGCCCTGCAAGGGCAGCCAGAGTCCCCCTGGGTGGCAGCTTGGGTCTGCGAGGAATCTTAATCTATGCGGAATTTCAGGAGGCAGCAGGGAGCACAGTGCCTGAGGGTCGAGAAACAAAAAGTGTCCCTTTCCTCTGAGAAAGAGAACTCTGCCCCCCAGTTTCTTGATGTCAGTTTGGAGGAGGGTTTTGGCCCTTCAAAGGCAGCCAGGGTCCTTCTTGGTAGCAGCTTGGGTCTGCGAGGAGTCTTAATCCATGCGGAATTTCAGCATGCGGCTGTCAACTCTCAGATATGTGGCCTTCGATACAAAAAATGGCACTTTTCCATGTGAAAGAAAACTCACTCCCCAGATCCATGATGCCAGCTTTTAGCAGGCATTTAGCCCTACATTTGCAACTGGAGTTATAGTTGATGGCAGCTTGGGTCTGGGAAGGATCTTGATCCATGCGGCATTTCAGGTGGCGTCCGGGAGCAGAGTGCCTTAGGGCCGGGACACAAAAAGTGTCCCTTTTCTCTGAGA
>JAVTVJ010005858.1:0-28655 GCA_034509425.1 Eopsaltria australis
GGGTGTGTGTTTAGGTGTGTGTGATAAAAGCACAGTGAAGGAAGGCAAGGATAAAAAGGAATATGGCGTGTCTTGGTTTGAAAGACAGGTGTCTGCCAAGGAAGGCGGGAACCTCCCTTGGAGTGGAAAATGTGACCCCCTTCCATCCAAATTATTATAACTTTGAAATTACAGGGCTTTCAGGCAAAGATATGGGAAAAGGAATAACAGTTCTTTACTGTCTGTATAGCAAGACAAACAAACAACAACAGCAGCAACAAACAAAACCAGAAACCAAACAACAGCCTTCTCTCGGTCGTCAAGCACTTTCCCATTTCGTGTAGTTATGGTCACAGCTGGCAGGGGTGCTGTTGGCTCTCAACCAGGCAAGGCAGGTGCCATGATTCCCCCGCGGCTGTAGGCAGTGCTGTGGTGTGAGCTCAGTCACCTATGTCCATGTGGTTAATGGCGGGGGAGGCAGCAGGAGAGAGAGAAGAGGCTTCCTTTACAAGCTCACAGGGGCAGCCAGTTTCAGTGCTCCACCAGATGGCAGAATGGGCTGTCGCAGGAACCTTGGAGCAGCAAGCTGGAATGGCAGAGGTTAGCAGACTCCAGGGTGGCAAACAAAAATGTAGCAGAAACTCTGCAGCCATAGCAGGAACCACAGGGGGTTGGGCAGACATGGGGTATTGGGTTAAAGTGTAGCAAAACACCCAAAGCAGCGGCAGAGAAACAGCAGGGCTAGGCAGTGGCAGCTGGGCTTCTGCAAGCAGCTGCCACACACAGCCAGGAGAGATGCCCTCCGGGAAGGGGGAGGGGGTCAGGGTCCCCTTCCCAGTGAGGTTGGGTGTTGAAAAGGTCCCAGTTCAACATCTGCTCTTGTGAGTGGAAGCTTACCCACAGTAAGTAGAGGCCACACAGGACAAAAACTCCTCAGTGGCAGCAAATTCTCTGGGCAGCAAGAGTCCGGAACCAAAAACCGCACCTTTCCACTCCAATCCTGAGAGCAAGAATGCGAGTGAGGAGCTGAGCCCAGCTCCTCAGCACCCAGCCAAAATCTTGCAGTATCTCTGCCCTTCCCAAGAGTAAACCCCCCAGCTAAGAGAGTAGCCAGCTGCACCCTTGCCCCTACCTTGTCCACTTCTTTTGTCTCTTAAGTACCAGTCGGTGGCATATGAATGTGAGAGATGAGCTAGAAGCAACTGAATCTGGTTTATTGCAAAGTTAAGACAGTATTTATACATTTTAATGTGAGAAACTGTGTTCAGCAGTTTGCTCAAAAGCGGTTGCATGTCTATAGTAAATTCGTCATTTTGACAGTTTGTTATTCTTCTCTCAATGTTTACAGGCTTGACAAACAGGATGCCTTTCCTGTTTTCAGATTGTGTGTAATCAGCTTTTTTCCCCATTTCTCAGCATTCAGGATAGGCTTCCTCTGTAACTCCATAATGGTAGTTATAGTCTCTTAGGCAACAAATGGAACAAAATTCCCTAAGAGAAAGGAAAAAAAAAGGAAAAATCCTAACCTCCAACATGGCTTAAATGCTTAACAGCACTCAAACTTAACAGTACTTTGAACTTAAATCTAACAAATTAACAAAGGAACAAAACTTATATCTAACTTATAACTTAACCTTAACAATTTAACAGAGGAATAACACTTAACACACTTAACCAAACTTATAACTTCAAAGTTATATTTAGCAACTTAGCAAAAGAATAAATCTTAGCAGCATTTAAGTTAGCTTATAATTTATGACTTAACCTTACTTACAGACCTTACTTACTTAGACATCTGTTGCGGTTCGAGGTTTGTTAAATCGGGCAGAAACACGAATTGTGTAGTGATTTGAGTTGGCCAAGTCGAGTTTTTGGTTAAACACCAGCACACTTACTAAAATTACTTAATTTCGTTATGAGAAAAGGATTAGGAGTAGGTAAAATAAGCTCAGACTTTAAGGAATATAAAGAGAATTTATTAACAGACTTAAAAAAGGAATAATAAAAATCAGGAACCAGAACAAAACCTTTAGAACACCCTTCTTCGCCCCTCCCCCCCTCCCCACCTCTCCATTTCTTTCCCACTGACCGTACAAAAAAACCAACACTTCAACTTTTAGTCATTTTACCACCTCTGGAATAGTCTCTATCTCAGTTTATGTAGGGAGAGAATTTTTCTCTTGTTTTACTATGTTGATTCCCCCATAAGAAATAGAGTTCTTATGGGTTTTTTTAGCCTCACAACAAGCAGCCGCCTGGAAGGAAAAGATCTGCTTGTTGTGGAAAATCTCTCCCACTTTAGTAGCTTTCCCAGAACCACTGCAGTGGGTATACGATGGTCAATAAGGTACTCTTTTGAGGTTCTACTACAGTGGCAACGAAATCCCTTTTTTTCATTATAGGCAACATAAGTCTTCTATTATTCCCGGGGTAAGGAATCTTTACACAGGAGTCTTAGTCCACTGGCTGCAGCTAGAACATTACATTGCCCCCTTTTCAGTCTTTTAGACCATTGCTCATATATTACAGGGCATATTATAGCTGAGTTTATCAACATGTCTTTACAAGAGAAGTTTCAGCCTCAAAGTTGGGGCACTCCTCATCTCCCTCTCTGGATATAGGTTTTGCTTCTTTCATTAATTCAAACTCTTTATGTTGTATTTTTTGCACGTATCTTCACTCTTTCTGTGTAGGGGGAAAACAGATGTTTGCAAGTTCCATCCTGACATTGAAAAGGTTAATTTGTCTCTCAGTTGGGTGATGGTCACATGACCTCTGCCCACGTTGTTTAAGTGTGACATTCTCAGCGTTTGAGCTGAGGGAGAGGAGTTCGTCTGTGCCGTTCTTTATCCAAACCACCTCTGAGCTGCAGGAGGGTCAGCCCGAGCCTTTTCCTACTCTGGGCTGAGACACGGACCCGGCCTGGCCCGGCCCAGCAGGGCCGGCAGGGCTGAGTCAGCTTGGCCTGGGGCAACACAGCAAAGCTTTTTCTTGGCTCGGTCAGAGCCAAGCAAAGTCAACCTGGCTTTCCTTGCCCACAGCTGCCGTGATGAACTGAATGCTGGTCCGGGATCCCCCACTCTCCCTCCCCCTCCACGCTATCTCGGCCAGCAGCCAAGCCGCTTGGCTTGGCTGGACCTCACCATGTGGCACGGAGGGGCAGAGTGACCTCTTCTCTCTGTAAGCCAGAAGTCTAAAAGAGGAAGTCTTTAGATTGTCTCTTGGTTTTATGAGTTCTGGAGGCGGAAACTGTAATACCTCCTTTTGGATAGATCATTTCCAGCTTGACCTCCTTCCTTCTGCACTGGAAATCCCAACTAAGGCTACCCCACGACAACATCTTAGATACCTAAACATCTAAGAAAGCATAATTTCTTCCAAATATGCTATAGCACATGTGCACGTGTGCGCACACAGGCATAGCCAGTGCAAGCAAGGTACCTGTGAAAAATTCCCCTGGAAGATAAGTTAAATACTTACTCTGGACGCCTTTGCATCTCCCCAAGGGGCAAAGGGTTGAGCCTCGAGGAGTGGGGGATATCAGCCCAGGACTCGTTGTTCAGTGATCCTCCAAGTATAGCAAACTTGAGAGTTTGCTGGCTCTGAGAGGCATCCCATTCCAAGGGAGATTGCTGGTTGCAGCCTGATATGGTCCAGAAGAGCTCAAAGGGTCTCATTTTGGACTGCTGTTTACAGGGAGTGGGCTTTAGTCCTAACAGTGTTTCATCCTGGCCACAGTTTGGGTCGGCAGTTTGTTTGAAAGTGTGAGAACAGGAATGTTATGCCATTCAGGCAAGAAAAACAGTTTCCAAGGCTGTTCACAAAGAAAATAGGAGCTTGTTAGACAGCAGCAGTTCCTGGGAGCAGACAGTGTTTCTGATAAGCTCAATAAGAGCTGAGCCCAGGTGCTATTTGTCAATGCCGAGGCCTAAGGAGCATTTCTCAAATCACAACCTGGCCTAGAAAAAGGTGGGGGGGGGAGGGGGGGAATGCACCACCACATGAGGTTCCCCCTGAGCCTTCTCCAGGGAGAAAAGACTCAGCACCTTGAATCTTCCCTCATAGGGCATATTCTCCAACCCTTTGATTATCTTTGTGGCCTTCTTTTGGACCCTTTCCAGTCTCTCTGCTTCTTGAATTGTGGGAACCAGAACTGGACACAGTATTCCAGGTACAGCCAGACAAGCACTGAGAAGAGAGGGTTGATTGTCGGTGGCGAGAGAAGCAAGATGCAGACCCAATGTGAGTCATAAATCAAGCTCCTTTATTGTCGGACAGTGCACACACTTATACTTCTCTACGTGCTCAAAATATTATCCTCTTACAGAAGTTTCACACCGGATCTTTCTCTAATCTAATTAAAACACCAAACTGGTATCAGAAGGCAACAACATCAACAGTTTCTTCTGCCAAGTTAATCTCTAGACACCTGCAGCTTGTTTTCGGTTCTCATGTCTCCCTTTCCCACAGTTGTATTGAGAATAACCTTGAGCAGAGGCCTAGCTTTCATCTGAGGGGCCTGGATTGCTCACCCTGTGCAGCTGGAGAAGGATATTCTCCAACAGTTGATCATGTCCCATCTCTGCTTGCAGCATCCCTGTGAATGCAGTCCAGGATCCAAATTGCCTTTGTTGTTGCAGAGGTGCACTGCTGACTCATTCCATTTGTTGTTTGCCAGAAACCCCAAGTCCCTTTAAGCAAGGCTACTTCCTAGCCTGTATTTGGCTCTTTGGTTATTTCACCCCAGGTACAGGACCTTACACTATTTTATTTTAGGGCCATGAAGATGATCAGAGGGCTGGAGCAACTCTCCTACAAAGACAGGCTGAGAGAGTTGGGGCTCTTCAGCCTGGAGAAGAGAAGGCTCTGGGGAGACTTCATTGCAGCCTTCCAGTACCTAAAGGGGGCTGTCCTGGGATGATCTAAAATGTTATTGTATTCTATATCTATCTGTGCCCAAAAATTGTTACTGTCTCTTTAAGACCCTGCATCTGGGGACATTGTGTGTGAGGCTGTGTGCTATCACGGGCATTTTTAAAATCGGCTCTGGGAGGCAATTCCTGGTCCTTGGCCACATGGTATTTGAGGTATGCCGCGCCTCTCAGGTGTTCCAAGAGCTGACCACCAGGATTAGTCAGCGACCCGAGAAGCGGCGAGGGGGTGTCCCTGGGGTCAGGTCCACGCTCGCCAGGATCCTGGGACCCCAAGCCGTGGGTTGCAGTCTTCCGAAGCAGGCAGGCAAAACTACCGCGGCTGCCGAAACTGTAGCAAAGCGACGGGCTCCCGAGACAGAAATTACGACACTGAAACAAAGTATTGGGGTATCCGTGCTCCGTGAGCTCTGAGAGCGGAGAAACTCAGTAGCTGAGAGCCCTGAGCCCAGTCGTGCATCAGACTTTATTGTGAACACAACAACCAATAAGATCGGGGCACTGAGGAGGGACAAGGGAGGGACGAGGGGAAGGGGACCAACGGAGGGTATTTCGGGGAGGGGGCTGAGAGAAGGACAAGGGAGAAAACTAACCAACTACTGAACTGAGCTGAACATTCTAGAAACTGAGGGTGATAGACAGGTGATTGACAAAACAGAAAAATGGGGAGAGGGCAGACAGCCCACTAAAGATCACACCTTCTCTTGGGGCTAACCATCTTTTGTTCTGCCCCAGGGGAATCTCTACTTCTTCTTGGGCCGGTCCCACACACGGTCTTTCCGAGGCGTGGCCTTAGGGGCTGCCACAATGGCCCCCACAGAGGTATTTTCTTCGTGGGCTGTTTGGTCTTTGCTCAGGCAAAGGTTCTTTTTCTTTCTTTTTTGGGTTCTTGTTGTAAGAGACAGTATGAAAATCCCTCATCTGCCTCACAACCATCAATGAGGACAGAGACCGAAAACCCAAAGACCCCAAAGGGGAAAGAGGACTTCTGCACAAAGAAGTCTGGCCAGATCCTGGTGGGATATCTGCCAGGTGCAGGAGTGTAACTGGTACACATGCCTGTCAGCCCGTGTCGCTCTTGCTACCAGGGCAAAAAGGACTGCACAGGAACAATCTGCCTTGTACACCTGCACCTGTACCCCAAAACAATGGGCCTTATTCCCCCACCTCTTGGCCAGTTGCTCCTCACGTTTGAAAAGACTACCTCACCTCTTGGCCAGCCGCCCTTCGCTTTCAAAAAGACTATAAAGAGACTTTCTGAAAAGACCCCTACGAGATCTCCCCACAGACGAAGACGAAATCTATTGGCTCCAGACCACGAGGACTTCGTCGTGTCGTTGGTAGCTATTACCCTATCTCTCTCTCTCTCAACCCTATATCTCTCTCTCTCCTCTATCGCATAATCGTGTTGTTGGCACTCAATAAAAGTGCTTTTGATTTTGATTGAAACTAAAAAATACTGTCCTTGTTTCTTTTGCACTCTGAGATTCGGTTAACAAACCATCACGACTCCCACTTGTGTTAGCGAATTGTGGCACTTGTTTTGGGTTTTTTTCCTTTTTCTCATCTCAGAAAGAGGCTGCCTTGGGGCGAATTCCACAGGGCTAAGCAAGGCAGCCCCCACTCCAATCCAAGCCACTCCAACTCGCCAACGGCACCTGGTCGAGAAGACCACAAGTCACCCCAGCCCAGGCGTCTTGCCTGTCCTGTCGTCTCCTGCTGCAAGGAAGATGAAGTCCCTTTGCAAATTCTAGCCCTTGATACAGACAGTACCATTCAGAGCTCCAGCTGTCTGGGAGATCAGCGGGGGAGGGGGGGGTCTGGTAGAAGACTGACACCACCTTTCCCTTTGTCCTTAGAACCACATGTTCGGCTGCAGAGCACCATCTTGGGCAGGAGGGGTGTCCCTGGAATTTTTGGGTCTCTGTTCTGGAGGGAGTCTGCGAGATTTAGCAATTTTTATTTGCTGTTATTTTTTGCCTGTTGCTGTTCTGTTTGTTTGTAAACTTATTTTTTCACACGTATTCATTCCTTATTGGTGGAAAGGGATTGGTTGAACCGATAAAGGGAGACAACTCATTCCAGAGTGTTCTCCTTTAAATTGTCTCAAACCAAGGCTGGGGCTTATAAAAAGGAGGGAGAGGGACTTTTTATATGGGCAGATAGTGACAGGACAAGGGGGAATGGTTTCAAACTAAACGACAACAGGTTTAGATTAAATGTTAGGAAGAAATTCTTTACTGTGAGGGTGTTGATGCACTCGAACAGGTTGCCCAGAGAAGTTGTGGATGCCCCATCTGTGGAGGTTTTCAAAGACAGGCTGGATGGAGCTCTGAGTAACCTGGTGTAATGGATGAGTAAGTGATAAATGTCGACTCTTCGTATACTTTGTAGAAATAGTGTTATGATAAAATATAGTTAAGTAGAAACAAGATTCTAGTAAAATTATAACCTCGAGATAGTTGTGATATATTAGAAAATGTAGCCATAAATATATAGCCATAAACGTCTTTTGAGCTGATAACTTGCAGTGCAAAGGAATTTCAAGGGAACAAGAGAAGATAAGACCAATTCACAGCTCTTGAAGGTGTCTGGACAATCTCAGGCACGCTAAGAGGCAAGAAGAGGGGCAGAGACCAGGGGGAAAGGGTTGTTTCAAATATAAATTTTCTTCTGACCTTAATGAATATGTAACAGTTAAAAGTATTTAACCCATTGTAAAACGAACGAAAACTGTGCCTCTAGCAAATATGCTATGCACCCAGAGCTGCTTTTGTCCTTGTTCTACTAATAAATGTTCAATATTATTTTACTAAAATTTTGTGCATGGACCTATTTTTAACAATTGGTGACCCCGATATGATACTCTGCTAGGGCCTGCTTTCTTGCTGGGAAGGGGGATACCTCTAACAGTTTTCTGTAGCCCAGGAGGACAGCAAGCACTGGCAGGCAATAATCAGAAACACGTCCTAAATTGTAGAACAAAGGCAAAAAAAAATTTTTGAGCTCAGCTCCTTTCAAGGGAAGCATGGTGAATCGCCCATAATCCTTGTACGTACGAAGACCTGTGCCGCGGTCGCCGGTGTTTGGGCTGGACAGCTAGCCCCAGGGTCTTTGGCTAGCGACCTGTCGGCGTCTGCAGCCAGCGTCCCTGACCGCCGGAGCGCTGGTTGGCTGCCGTGGGAATCGATGCATTCCCAGCCACAGGTAGCTCTTAGAGAGCAAGCTATCTCTATAGAGGCCGGAGGGATAGGGAGGGATCTTTTGGCTAGAGTAATAGAGACGCAGAGGCTTAGGGTCCAACTGCGCTCTGGGCGTCTAGGATCAGAAGACCCCGAACAGCTCAGAGCATAGACTTTTATTCTGAGGGCATTATCCAATCATCAAACACTAGGAGGGAGGAACCAGGGAGGGACCAGGGGACCAGGACCAACGGGGGATAGAGAGGGGAGGAGAGGGGGTAACAGACAACCAAGGGGTACAATCAACTACTGAATGGAACAGAACTTTCTAGAACACAAGAATGATTGGCAGGAGAGTGGCAGGTGCTTAAACTAATGGAGGAAAAGGGAACCACCCCTGAGAAACTCAGCCCACTTGCGGGGCAAAACCACCTGTGTCTCCTCCCCAGGGGAGACTTTAAACTTGGGCACCTTTATTCCACAGCTTCTCAGGGGGGACAGAGACCTTCGGGACCTCAAGCACCACCACATCTCCCCCTTCTTTTTTACTTAAAGAAAGGGTCTTATTCACAAAGGAAATCATAAAAGTTTTAAAACACCCTAAAAAACTTAAAACTATGAAAATGATAAGAAAAGTCCATAGTAAAGTCTGTAAAACTTGGCTGACCCAGCCGGAGATTCCCCATCCATGAAATAAATTGTCCAGCCAGTCCTTGTTCTCCTGTCGTAGTTGGTGTAGCTGGTCTTGCATGCGTTGCATGGTTTGGTGGATGCTCTGGGCGTGTGAGGAGAGATTAAAGCAGCATAGTCCTTCAAACTCCTCACACCCATGGCTGTGTGCGAGTAGTAAAAAATCAATCGCAGCCCGATTCTGTAACGTTGCTTGCCTGGTTGTCTCCTCATCTGCGAGGAGGTCTGATAGTGCCTTTGATGTTAAATTGGCTTGTTTGCCCACCCAACACTCAAGGTGAGAAAGCGCACCGAGGGCCTTTGCTGCCGCCACCCAAGGGAGAAATATCGAGGCAGCGACCCTCTTCGAGAAGGACCAGGAGGTAACACTACTGTCGCAATTTGAATCCAATTCCTGGGTGGCACGTTTTTGGCGGGCCTGCTTTGTGTTATTCCTCCATGCTAGAAGCTGGGCCCTTCCCGGTGTCAGCATGGACAATTTGCCTAGCGTGCACGGGCCTCCGTGCAGACAGGAGGGGATTCCCGCCCACGCCCGATCTCCACAGATAAGGAACACCCCTTTTGGGAGTTCCCTGGGATGCATTATGGATGCAGACCATGTGTTTTCCACAAAACTGCACCAAATTCCCTTGACATATAATTTTTAATCCATCGCTGAGACATCTTTTTCTGGATTGCCAATTCGGGGTTTTTTTTTTCCTTACAGATGTGTCGAGCCAATTGTATGTGGGATTGAATTTGGTACAAAAGGCGGGCTGTGCTGACCCCACCAAATCCAATTCTTGGGGTTCAGCGTGCATGTTCGGGAGGGTCTGAATCCACACATCCCTGCTGTGGGCTGGGTGGGATTCAAGAAAGGTGGAACAATACTCGAGTGGTGTCCAGGGAATCCCTACCAGGCAAGTCGACATCGGGTTCTCGGTCGCGTAGGCATTCAAGCAGAAATCTTGCTGGCCGATCGACTTGGCCAGCTTTACCCAGATGTTTTCTTTGGGCTGCTGCACAAGTCACGGGTTCGCCCATCGCATCTGCAGGACTAACATGACGGCTGGTAACAGGAGGCATGCTGACAGCTTCATCCTTGGGGACCTCTCGGCTAGATTGACTAAAAGAAAAACTCATATAAAAAAAACTCACATCAAAACCTCTCTTCCCCCTTTTCTTTCACTTAAGGTAAGTCGAGAGACTGGGGTAAGGAAAACACATGAGGGAAGTCTGAGGGAAAAACAGGGGTAAAGTCTTTGTATATGGGTACAGTTCTTCTTTTAGTCTTTGGGGTGGTCTGATGTTTTTTCGCTCTCTAGAGAGGAGCCTCTTCACTAGTATTCTTCTTCTTGAGGTGAGTGTTTGCGCCGTCGCCTCTTCCAGGTGGACTGCAGTTGATTCTGGTCTTCCACCGCTGTGGCAGTCACACCTGGAAGACTACTGGTCAGGATGTGATTAGAAGGCTTGTATGGCTTTACAAACTTGGCAGGGACCCATTTTGGACCTTTTGATGTTGAAACACACGCGTACCCTCGGCCCCAGACGATTAGTGGAAGGGGTCCCTCGATCTGGTGGGTTTCAGGGTTTTTGACCAGCACCGGTGGGTTTTTTTTTAGTTTGGTGGAGGTCGAATTCGAAAAGTGCCGGAAAACAGGGGGGACGGGCTCTTCTTTTGAACAGTTCAAAAAATTGATTGTGAAGAGCGCCTTACAGAGTCGCTCAATGGGCGATCTAATCTCTGTACCTCTCTGCTGCTGGTGGAGGACTCTCTTGAGGGTTTGGTGTGCCCGTTCCACAATCGCCTGTCCAGTGGGGGAGTGTGGTATGCCGGTGGAGTGGGCCACTCCCCATGACTTGAGGAACTCACGGAGACAGGTCGAGGTGTACGCGGGTCCATTATCTGTTTTGATGTGCTTGGGTGTGCCTAAAACTGAGAAAGCCATCAGAAAATGTTTTGTGACATCTTTCACCTTCTCACCCATATGGGCGGAGGCATAAATGGGACCTGAAAAGGTGTCCACGGAAAGGTGTACGTACTTAAGTCTGCCGAACACTGGTATATGCGTAACGTCTGTTTGCCAAATCTCACAGCTGTTCAGTCCCCGGGGGTTTACCCCTGGATGTAGTGATGGAATGTGGTGGGACTGACAGCTGGGACATGTCGCCACTATGGCCCTTGCCTGCTTTAGTGGCAGGTGGAACATCCTCCGGAGGGCAGGGGCGTTTTGATGGTAAAACTGGTGGCTGAGCTTGGCTTGCGCAAAGACGTCTGGTGTATTCGCCATTTGCGCAGCCATGGCCAAGGCGTCCGCCCTGCAGTTCCCTTCTGAGATGTATCCTGGGAGATCTTGGTGTGATCTCACATGCATTACGTGGAAGGGATGCTCTCGGTGGGAGAGAAGGAATACTAATCTTGAGAGCAACTCAAATAGTTTTTCATTAGACACTTCCTTTAGCAAAGAGTGTTCTGCTCTGGCAGTTACTCCAGCCACATACGCCGAATCTGTTACCAAATTCAGAGGTTCCTGGAACCTCTCGAACACTCTGACCACGGCTGCAAGTTCTGCAATTTGTGGGGATCCCTCCACCACATGGACCTCAGACTCCCACTGCTGGGTCTTAGGGTCCTTCCAAGTCAGAACTGACTTGTGAGAGGACCCTGAGCCGTCTGTAAAAACGGTCAGAGCATTCAATGGACTTTTTCTTTGTAGAAACTTTGGGGCCAAATGAAAGTTAATGTTAAACAGCTGATGTTTCAATTTCTTACCACTAATTTGGCCTGGGTAACTGTCAAGAGCGAACTGGAGGTGCTCGTTGGTTTGGAGCAAATTCTCCAAATCCTCTCCTCGCCAAGGTATGTGGATGCATGCGAAATCACACCCCGCAAGGTTACGGAGCCTGACTCTCGCTCGGGTTATTAACTTTGCCACCAGCTCTTGTGGCGTTGTAATGCTCGTGGACGGTTGATGAGGGAGGAACACCCACTCTATTATCAAGAGGGGCTCCTTCGACCTCTCGTCCCACTGGAATATAAGACCATGGTAATTTGGTGTCTGGCCAAGGATGGTAAAATGGAATGTTAATTCTGGTGCCACCCGGTGGGCGTGCCAGGATGAAAGTGCCCGTTGGACCTTACTCACAGCCTCCCTGGCATCCGCGGTCAGTTCCCTCGGTGAGTCGAGGCCCTCGCCGCCCTTGAGGAGATGGAATAAGGGGGCGAGGTCTGCCGTCGTCAGCCCCAGCAGTGGACGAACCCAGTTGATGGATCCACACAGCTGATGGAGATTGCAGAGGGTCCTGGGCTCGTCCTTGATGGTGAGCTGCTGGGGTGCGACAGTCCTCTTGCTCACGCGAATGCCAAGGTAGGTCCATGGGCAGGTCCGCTGCACTTTGTCAGGATGGATTTCCATCCCGGCACTTTGGATGGCACTAACAGTCTTGTCCAACATTTTTTGCAAATAGTCTTCAGATGGGGCACAGACCAACACGTCGTCCATGTAGTGGCATACTACAGCTTTAGGGAAGGCCCTTCGGATAGGTGACAAAAGCTGAGCGATGTACCACTGGCAGATGACTGGAGAGTTCTTCATCCCCTGGGGAAGGACGGTCCAGTGGTAGCGTCGCTGGGGGGTCTCCCTATTGGTTGACGGCACTGAAAATGCAAACCTGGGTGCATCGTCAGGATGGAGTGGGATGCTGAAAAAACAGTCTTTTATATCGATGATGGCGAGTGGCCACTGACTCGGGAGCATTGCGGGTGATGGTAAGCCCAGTTGGAGGGGTCCCATGTCGATGATGACCTTGTTTATCTCTCTCAGGTCATGGAGGAGCCTCCACAGATCCTTGCCAGACTTGCGGATGACAAAGATTGGGGAGTTCCAAGGGCTGTCTGATGGTACGACATGCCCCTTGGAAAGCTGCTCTTCCACGAGGGACTCCAGAGCGCTAAGCTTTTCTTTAGTAAGGGGCCACTGCTCCACCCGCACAGGTTTGTCAGTTGTCCATGCCAGATGTGGCACTGTGTGGGTGGTGCGCTCCTCATTGGCCCCAATTAGAAACCCTGCGCCGGAGGGGCAGGGATTTCTAGGCGAGTCCCCCACTGAGAGAGGAGGTCTCGTCCCCACAGAGTAAAGCCAGAGGGTACCACGAACAGGCTGTGTGCCCGTTGGGTCCCTCGATGACAATCTGGTTGGCACTCCTCTGTGAGGACATGGACCCCCAACTCCCATAATCTTCCCATCAGCAGGGCGAAGGCCCACTGGGGTGGCCACTCAGACTCGGCAATGATGGTAACATCCGAGCCGGTATCGAGAATCCCACTCCTCAGCACTGTCGACCCGCCGTTGTTCAGGTGGCAGCTGAGATGTGGTCGGTCCGTGCCCATTATCTGTGTCCAGCACACCACTGGTGTGCGGTGGTGTCTTGGGAAGTCTGATGGAATGGGGATGGCGTGAGCAAGCCATTGCCCCTTGGGAATAAACCACAGAGGGTTTGTGCAGCTGACATGAATCCAGAAGGTGTCCCCCGGTAAGACAGAGATCACTTCGGGAAGGACAAACACTTCCGGAGGTCTTCTTGTGTCATTCCCAACTATGAGAAAGTCTGTCCAGTTAAAAATGCCCGCTTGCAGGAGGACTTTGACGTGGGAAAACCGTGTTGATGTTACATGCTGGGGAGTCGCACTTACCAAGTTTAATTTGTTGCCCCAGAACCTCGGAGTGTCCCCCTCACTCGTCGATGGCAGGACGGTAAGTTCCTCTGGAGCGGCAGATGGTTGGGTGGTTGATGCAGCCTTTAATTTGATGTCATGGTGCGGTGCTGGTCCGCGCTCCATTGCCCGTTTCCCGGTGGTGGTTGGTGAGTACACGGGCAGTGTGCCACTCCAGGACCTGTGGGACACTTAAAAGGTGGAAGGTTAGACCTCCTAGGTTTCGAACAACCGCGTGCTAAATGGTGTGGGCTCCTACAGTTAAAGCACTTTGGCTGTCCCACGCTTCCTACATTGGTGGCATGGGCATGCACAAGTCCTCTTTTAGGTGCATGGGTAGGGCGAGCTGGCGGCGGGGGTGGAGATGGTACTACTTCTGCACAAGCCTCTACCATCATTTCAATGGTAGGTTTGGGTACTCGGGGAAGGGTCTTCAGGACAGCCTTACAGTCAGCATTGGCATTTGCCAATGCCAGGGACCTTAGGATCTTTCTTTGGTTCTCTGGGTCCTCCTCTTGTTTAGCAAGGGCAGCCTTTATTCTCTCAATAAAGTCTGAAAACCCTTCAGTGGGCCCTTGCTGGATTGCTGCATAACCTTCAGAGGGCACTGCTGTGGATGGTAAAGTCAGCAGAGCCCTCAGTGCTGCTTGCTGAATGTCCTTTAAAACACCCTTAGGGATTTTTTCTGCCTGTTTGGTCCCTTTAATAAAGTCACCCTCGCCACAGAGACTGTCCATGGTGATATTTGCGAGGTTTTCTTTCTCTTTGTACCCTTCTAACAGCTCTCCCAAAAGCCTGCGCCATGCTCTGTCCCAAATCCAATACTGAATGTCCAGTAAGATGCAATCCATAATCAATTTAATGTCCTCTGGCACCATTAGGGTTGACCTAAAGGTAGCTTTTAGCATCCCTTTAGTCACCGGTGACTCCAGCCCATAATCCCCAATGGCTTTGCATAGGTCTTTTATGCTATTCGGTGGGAAGGGCTCCCATTTGGGGTTTTGCCCACCCCTTTCCCCGTATTGCACCGGTGCTGAAATCAGTCCTTCCTCCCCCACTGAGGCTTGGGCCTCGGCTTCCAGCTGTTTACTGTCCCGGTAGGCATTTGCCTTCTCACTACCATGTTCTAGGTGTGGGGAACTGGAAGGGGATGCGTGGGAAACCGGATGCCTGGGGGCAGAGACCTCAGTGGGGGTGGCGTGAGAGGTGGAGACCTCAGAGGGGGCGGCGCGAGGGGCGGAGACCGCGCGAGCTCGGTGAGGGGTCCCGATGACAGGGGAGGAGCCCGACGCGGTAACACCCCCATCACCCGGGGCCGCCCCAAGGGGCGGAGGACAGGACAGGGAGTGGTTTCAGGGGAGGTGCTACGGGAGGAGCCAGAGGAGGACTCTACATCAAGTTTGACAGGGGTTTTCCCGCCGCGGTGGTTTTTGGCGGGGCCCCTCGCCACGCGGCCAACGCCATAATGGCGGCCGCCGCTGTTTTGTTTTAACGGGGGGGATGGCGCAACGGGCGCAACCGGGTACTGGGGCATGGGTAAGAGGGATAGGGACAGGTCCGCTGAGGGTTGATCAAGCTCTCGATGGCTGGGGCGCAGCGGGGACCGCAGGGGGTCAGGGCAGTGGCAGGATCGCCTCTGCACTTTGGGGAAACTGCCCTGCTCTTCTGGGAGGGTTATGCACCGCGATTCTCGCTGCTTTGGGGAAGAGGGGTAGGGAGGACAGGTTTCAGGGACAGTGGGGGTAGGAACAACTGCGGACCCAACCTTTTCTCCCTCTTTTTCCCTTAAACAATCACATATTAAAATCAACAAAGGAAAAAACTTCAAAACCCGATTCTCCCCGTTTCTAATCTTCTCAGATAAAACATCCCCAACTCGATCCCAGAAAGAAAGCAACTGAACTGAACTCACAGAAACCGAAATCTCAAATTCAACAAAAAGCCACCTAACAAATCCCCTTAAAATTCTCCTGTCAAATTCCCGTTTCCCATTAAAAAGGGTAGCTTTAACTTGGACGTAAACCTCCCTTTGTGGGTGTGTGAAGGGCGCACCCATTTCTCAAAACCCACAAGCTAAAATCTCCACCCAAAGGAAAACTGCAGCAAATTAAAACGCGCAAGCAAAAGAACGGTGCCACGGAGCCCTGTGCCTTAACTCCCTGCCTGGACCCTTGTGATCCCTGGCACGGTACCTGGCAGCCTGAATGGACCCTACCGATCCCCGGTCCCAGACCTACGCCGCTGCTCCTCGCAGGCACCAACGAAAAAACTCCTTTGGGGGGGGGGTCTCCGGCCGCCGAGGCCCCTCAGGATCTTCTCCCATTTTTGGTGGGGAAAATCCTGCCTTACGCCGCTTCGGAGGGGTAACTCGGAACCCCACACAAAGGAGCTTCTTAAAACAGAAGAGCCTTTGCCTGGGCGTCGGCTTCCCGATGGCGCTCCTGACCGGGGACGGTCAGGGCCGCTCACCAAAGACTACCAGCCAAAAGCTAGTAGTCCCTGTTCTGGGAGCCAATCTGCCGCGGTCGCCGGTGTTTGGGCTGGACAGCTAGCCCCAGGGTCTTTGGCTAGCGACCCGTCGGCGTCTGCAGCCAGCGTCCCTGACCGCCGGAGCGCTGGTTGGCTGCCGTGGGAATCGATGCATTCCCAGCCACAGGTAGCTCTTAGAGAGCAAGCTATCTCTATAGAGGCCGGAGGGATAGGGAGGGATCTTTTGGCTAGAGTAATAGAGACGCAGAGGCTTAGGGTCCAACTGCGCTCTGGGCGTCTAGGATCAGAAGACCCCGAACAGCTCAGAGCATAGACTTTTATTCTGAGGGCATTATCCAATCATCAAACACTAGGAGGGAGGAACCAGGGAGGGACCAGAGGACCAGGACCAACGGGGGATAGAGAGGGGAGGAGAGGGGGTAACAGACAACCAAGGGGTACAATCAACTACTGAATGGAACAGAACTTTCTAGAACACAAGAATGATTGGCAGGAGAGTGGCAGGTGCTTAAACTAATGGAGGAAAAGGGAACCACCCCTGAGAAACTCAGCCCACTTGCGGGGCAAAACCACCTGTGTCTCCTCCCCAGGGGAGACTTTAAACTTGGGCACCTTTATTCCACAGCTTCTCAGGGGGGACAGAGACCTTCGGGACCTCAAGCACCACCACAGACCCGAATGAGAAAGCAGGATTTTGGTAAGTTCTTGCGCGGGGGGTGTGAAGGGGAAAATGAACTGTGTGTGCATGAGACACGGACTGGATAGCCAGATCTGCAAAGTGAGACTTGGGAGCCCTTCTAACTGTGTTTCCGTCCCCTCGCAAGAGGATCAACCGGTGACTGGGCAAAGTGAGAGGAAAAGGCTGAATGAACCCCCAAAATGATTCCTTAGGAGTTAAAACCCCTTGGTAGAGATCTGTGGACAGGAATTCTTAGGAGTTGAACGGCCTTGGTTGAATTCTGGAATAGGGACTCTCAGGAGTTAAATGCCTTGGTAAGAATTTCCCCGACAGGAATTCTTAGGAGTTGAATGGCCTTGGTGGAGTTCTGGAATAGGAATTCTCAGAAGTTAAATGCCTTGGTAAGAATTTCTCAGATAGGAGTTTTCAGGAGTTAAATGCCTTGGTAGGAATCTTAGGAGTTAAAACTCATAAGAGTTTGGATTCCTTGGTAAGGGAGCAATTTCCTAGACTTTCCACTAGGAAATCTGATTTAAAGCAGGGAGATTTGGCTTTGCAGTACAGATTGATTAGAGGTTTGATTTTGAGGTTCATTTCCGTTTGTTTGGCCTGATATTATAGATTTATTAGTGACTTTATTACTGGTAATTCAGTGTTATTGGTGGTTTAGTAGTTTATTTTGGTTTAGGTCTGGCTAGTAGAATAGTTTTCTTTGTTGTGCAGTCCTCTTACCTTAAGGGGAGCCATTTGGGAAGGTAAATAAGAAATTTATAAAGGTATGTAAGAAGTAGAGTACCAGATAAGGAATTAAAATAAAAAGAGAGAAATCAGTGAGATGCGTGGGGAAGTTTAATTGTCACTACTGTGATGCTCCTGGACATTTCAGGAAGAATTGCCCACCATGTGCCAAAGACATGAAAGCATTTGAAGGAGAAGTGACATAAGGGTGTCAGAGGCTTTTTATACTGGGGATGGAACATCAAACTGAGCCCTTGATAAAATTAAAATAAATCCCCAAGAGGAAGAAATAGAATTCTTAGTAGATACTGAAGCTGATAGACCATGTGTACTGAGAGTTCCCGAGGGGTGTTGTATAAGTAAAAAAGGTTATTAATGTAATAGAGACAAAGGGTTCAAAAGAGTTTAAAGCACCCTAAACACCTTTAATTGAGGATATACAGGTGGATGGCCCTAACCAATTTGCCACTGGAGACTTACTGTTAGTCCCAAAGGCCGGACGGAATCTATTAGGGCGAGATTTGCAATTATTATTGAGTATAAGTGTACTCCCAGAGGAAGAACAAATGAAAGCGAAGGCTTTAACTTTAACTACTGAGGATCAAAGTAAAAGTGATTCAGAGGTGTGGACATCCAAAAATAATAGGTGTTGCGAGTTTCAAAGAAAAAGCTACAGTTTGTAGAACAAGAGGTGAAATACTTAAGACATTGGCTAAGTCAGGGAAGCAAAAAGTTGCATCCAGGAAGGTATATTATCTCTTCCCCCACCACAAACCAAAAAGGAAGTAAGAAAGCTATTAGGATTACTGGGATACTGCAGGCAATGGATTGAAGAGAATAGCAAAATAGTAAAATTTTCTTATGAAAAGCTGATAGGCAAAGATAATACCTGTTGGACACAGGAAAACGACCAGAGATTAGAAATAGTAAAAGGAAACTTTTAAAGTCTGCCAGATGTAGCCAGACCCTTTCAGTTGATTGTTGATTCAAATGAAGGAGTAGCCTACAGAGTACTCACACACGAAAGGGGGGGGGCGAAGAGTTCAAAAAGCCTGTAGCATTTCTATCTAAATAATTAGATCTATCGGCCATAGCACTGTTAGTAAAAGAAACTCAGAAACTCACATTTAGTGGAACCTTAGCAGTATATACACCACATGCCATATGATCAGTGTTAAACCAAAAAGCAGAAAAATAACACAGATTCAAGGATGCTGTTTCCCAGCCACTGGTCAGCCCAGTCTTGTAAATTGTACACCCTTAACACACCCCTGAGGTTATTAGAAGGAAAAGTAGGGACAATCCTTACAAACTCAAATTATGCATATGGAGTGGTACACACCTTTGGGAAAATCTAGGAGGAAAGGGAGTTATTAAATTCTAGGGGAAAGGGATCAGAAATAAAACCCACAACAATTCTGAGGATAGAGGAAGAATTGGAACAAGGACAACAATGTGAGAAGAAACCTGAAAGAGAGAAACAGTTAACAACAAAACCTGCAAAGATGACCTGAGAAAAGCACATACAACAAATGATCTGAGTTAATGTTTTCTGCGTTCCACTGGCATTAAGGCAGAGTTTGCTTAAATTGGGCTATGGCTGTTGCTAACAACAGTCTACTCTCTGGTATTTTAAATTTCAGAATTGTAACAATAGAGTTGGTAACATTCACACTTATAATTTCACCCATTCAAGTCACCTTCTTTCGTAATACTATGCAGTTTGATATTATTGTAATGTAAGTTAATTTTTTTATGTATATAAGAGAACTAGGTATCATAGCTTTAAGTACCTATCCATTGTTGTTTTCATGTCTTCTTTTGGTGTTTAAAATTCTGAGAGCTATTTGATGACTGGCACATGTTTTTCAGACAAAATGCAGACTAATTCTTAAAGTTCAGTTCTCATCACCAGACTTCAGTGGCTGCATTTTCACTGAAACGACTTTGTTTCAGGCAGCTGGGATCTGTCTTTGATCATAAATACTGATTTCTTGGACTACCTTAGTTTGATTCATCTCTAATTAACTGAAGACAATACTAGTGTACTTGCCTAAAAGTTCACTTCATTATAGCAATTTTTTGGTCATCAAGTAACTTAAGAACAGCTTTAAAGTAACTTCTGAATAAGTTCTCAGCTGAAGTGATTGGCAGGGAGGAAAAAGAACACTAAAGATTGTCAAAATTGATATGTGCACGATGCAAAGATCATTGGATTTGTGCTTCCACAAACATTTAAGTCAAACCAGGAAACTGTTGCTTCTGTAATGGTTTATTTAGAAGACTTATGTGGTCTAAACATATTTTTGTGGGATTAGAATTTATAATTTCATCTCATGTGACAAAATAAAACATAACCAAAACTAGAAATCTATACTTCATGTGAAATTCAGCCACCTATAGGAAAACTACTGCATTTATTGTTTTTCCCTTAACAAATTAATCATTTGCACTTTAAGGCTATATAAGAGATTTTTGTTACTGTGTCCTATTAGTGTGTACTGATGAATTTGGAATAGAGGTTGATATCCATTTCTCTGAATGTAATTTCTATCTTGCAGCACTTAGTGTGAACTCCAATTAAAATGAATGAACAAGTTGTCTAAGCTAGGAAAAAAAAACCAACAATTTTATGTTTTTTGTTTCTACAGTCTAACAAATTCGTTATTTTATATCTGTTTCTTTTCAAGTATATTCGTGTTTCTTTTCAAGTATATCTGTGCTTATTTTTAAGTCATAATGTAAATGATGTGTTCTGAAGTGAGATAAAGGGTAAGCGATGTAAAGTTTTCCATAAAATATGTGTAAGAAAGTATCACAGGGACACAAACATTTTTTTTCTTTTGTTTTAGATGACTCACATAGAGTACACCTATCTGAACTTTCTGTATTGTAATTTTCTGAACTCCTAATTTCCTGTTCTTAATATTTGCCAGCTTTTTCTGTGAGAGATGTACTATAACAAGTACCCATCCATCATGCAAGGTAAACTGAGATAATGTTTTGGGGCAAGAAATAAAAAAACCTACTTAAAGCAGTCTGAAAAGACACTGAAATACTGTTACTGAAATAGTATTAGACTAAAACTTTCCCCAGGTATTTGTCCCTGAAAGTTGATTCATGGCTATTAATTGCCAGTAGAATGTTGGCCTCTGCTGTGATTTGTATGTATTTCTAAGAGAAATGCAAAGAATTTCCAAAGTCTGTTTTTTAGAGCAGAAGTATATAATTAAATGTTGTCTAAATATTTTATTTTATTGTAATGTAATTTCACAATCAGATTCTGGGAACTAACAGTCTCTCCTAAAAAAATCGGCCCAATATTGCCATTAGCATAAGAATGATGCAAATTACCAAGGGCCCGGAGGGAATCCCGATCTGAAGTGCAGTGTGAGTGTGTCAAATGCTCTAATAAGTGGTATTGCTCTTCAACAAAGAGGCATTCCCACTGTCTGAACTGCCAAAAGCATAATGAGTAAAAGAACCATGCAGGTGGTGTGGTAGAACAAATTTTGTGTGGGTAGGAATTACTGATACCTGAAATAGGGGAAATTCCAGAGGAAAGGTGGTAGCAAGAAGTATGCTCATGTGCAGTGCGATTTGCGAGTAAATGGAACAAACGGTGTAAAGAGGGCAAGACTGGGTTGGTCCCTGCAACTGTCTTTGAAATAGCCCAGCCATGAGATGCAACCTCGGAGGGCAAGGGGCGAGGAGGTGCAAGCCATGCCAGACCTCTAAATACAATGGTGGGGATCATAATTATCGCATTTATTTTTGCATGGATAATTCCTAACAGCGCAAGCCCAGCAAGCCCTTGCTTCAAGTGCAAACCCTTCATACGATAGAGGCAATGGGATGGTCATGCCTCTCATCTGACCTGGCACACGACAATGAATAACAAATGCTATTATGAAAAATCCTTAAAAGCTTGTAATCATGGAAAACTCTTCCTATGGGCATCTAAATTGAAACCTTCAGAGGGACACCAAGTCAGATTAATGTGTCTGAAGGGGCAGTATGTTTGTTTTACTAAAGCGGGAATGCGAGGCATTTCAAACAGTGGGGGTGCACAGGATAAAATTAAAGAGAAACTGATAACAGTCGAGCTATACTCGATATTGCTGCAAGCTTGCTCATGTACCAGTTCAAAGATGGGAAACAACACTAGAATCTGGTTTGTGGGATAACTTATTAGAGATAACATGGTAAAAGAAACTGGTTTTTTTGTGTGTTCAATTGCTGGGTTAGTATTCCTTCCTTGTTTAATCCCCTGTTTTATCAGACTAATCACGAGTGCCATCCCAAGTATGCAGGTAATCCTTATGCCTTTAAATTCAGAACAAGCTGCTTCAGGAACAGCACAAAGGATAACGAAACTGAAGAAACAAAACAAATCTGTAAAAATTTCAAATGTAACAATGGGGTTTAAATAAAGATTGTAACTCAAGCCAACATAATTGAGAAAAAATAAAAGGGGGAAATTGTAAAGGATGAGTAAGTGATAAATGTTGACTCTTCGTATACTTTGTAGAAATAGTGTTATGATAAAATATAGTTAAGTAGAAACAAGATTCTAGTAAAATTATAACCTCGAGATAGTTGTGATATATTAGAAAATGTAGCCATAAATATATAGCTATAAATGTCTTTTGAGCTGATGACTTGCAGTGCAAAGGAATTTCAAGGGAACAAGAGAAGATAAGACCAATTCACAGCTCTTGAAGGTGTCTGGACAATCTCAAGGCAGGCTAAGAGGTGATGTTCTGGTGAGAACGGCCAGAGACCAGGGGGAAAGGGTTGTTTCAAATATAAATTTTCTTCTGACCTTAATGAATATGTAACAGTTAAAAGTATTTAACCCATTGTAAAACGAACGAAAACTGTGCCTCTAGCAAATATGCTATGCACCCAGAGCTGCTTTTGTCCTTGTTCTACTAATAAATGTTCAATATTATTTTACTAAAATTTTGTTCGTGGACCTATTTTTAACACTGGTCTAGTGGAAAGTGTCCCTGCCCATGGCAGGGGGCTTGGAACTAGATGATCTTTAAGTTCCCCTTCCAACTCTAACCATTCTAGAATTCTATGATTGTATTACACTGTTGAATGCAAAGATGGAAAGAATATTGATAGATGGCAGAAAACTAAGTTTGGAACAGCTGATATGTATACCATTTCATTAAATTTCTGATGAGAAAGACCTGACTTTTTACATTATGTGCAATAAAAGAATAAAGGACATATCTTTGTCTCTATAAGAAAAAATATCAATGCATATTATGTGCTGGAAGGATGGGGAAAGGAATTTACCTTCTAGTTTTTATAGCCTAGCATAAGGCAACTCTTATTCTTTATATTTTAATTAAAACAATTGAATGAAAAATTAAAATAATTGAGTTAAAAGGATAATCAGCTAAGCTGCCAAAATCAATTTCATTTTCTAATAAGGATTACATTTTCTATTAAGAAAGAATTAAGAATAATGTTATCAAATTATGCATATTTTGTGGGTTGTTTATTAGAATTGGTTTACTTAATTCTGGATTCAAGATTAGTCTTCTATATCTTGCTGCATTGCACTGTTCCCCCCTGTTGCACTTTGGAGCTGTCATTCTGTTGCCTTTTCCTAACCTGGAAATGAAACCTGAGAATTTTAGAAAGGAGGTAATAAAAAAGGGGATCTTTATTTGAAGGCCTTCAGGGGCAGTTATGGAAAGATGTCCACAAAATCCCACTCCCACAGGAATGAGTACATATTTATAGGTTTTAGGAAGTTAGCATAATTGATAAAAAGCACTGAATAGGAGGACAAGTGGTGATTCAATTTCCTCCCAGGTCAAGCCCCTTCTCTGGAGTCCTCCCCTTGGCACTGGCTGTACTTTGTCCATGGAAATCTATCTCAAAGAGTTGTTCTCAGCCTTGGTTCCCAGGAAGAACCAAGAGAGCATTGGGGCCTTGTACCATCTGGGGCTTGGAGCTCTGGAATTTGTCTTTCTGCCTAGGGAAAGGCCATGGAAAATTACTGGGAAAACTAGCTAGTAATACAATAGGTGAAAGAGTTACAAATATATGTGTGAAGAATACAGGGAACATATAAAAGGAAAAAAAGGCAAAAACCAAACAGCATCAATTCAGAACACTCTGCAGTAGTATATATTATTGAACTCAGAACCCAAAATGTTAGAGTAAGGGAGAAAATCTCTTTTATATTGTCAGAGACTGAAATAATTCATGCCTCAAACATGGATATAAAATTTTGCTCACTATAACAAAAACTGTATAAAGAAGCTACAACCAAAGAAGCCTCCTTGAAGATACCTGCCTGGGACTTTGGACTGTAAGTTAAACCACTAAGATTAGATAAAGGGAAAACCCATTCTTTAATCATCTCAGGCCTAGGAAAAAAAAAGCTGAAGGAGAGGAATGCATCTACAAGAAAGCCAAACACAGCAGAGATTCTTCCCTGTCTGAATTTGGGGTAAGAGACCACAGCCCACAGAAGCCAAGTGGTGGTGGTGGGGGGGGGAGGTTTCAGATGTAACCTCTGGTTAGAGGCAGTGAACACCCATTCTCCCTTGCACAAACTGGCCCAGCTGTGGAACCCCCAACCCCACAGGCCACATCCATAGGGCATTCATGTGAGAGGCAGCTGAGGGGGTGTCATAATCCATCAAGGACCCTCCGAAGTGCCCCCCTCAGAGTCAGTCCTGAAGCCTTGCACCACAGGACTGCACATGATGCAACAAACCTGGAGTCTGTTGTAAGAGACTATGGCAAACTTCTTCCCCCTGGGAAGTGCCTGAGTTTTCCTACCTAGCCTGAGCGTATATTAACCCATAGGATTCTATGATTTTTGGGAGGACCTTCATCACCAAGAAGAGCAGCTGGAGAGGATCAATGGAACATCGTTGGGATCCACAGATGGTGATATTTTCCTTTTCTCTTTCTGTCCCCCTCCCCACCTATTTCCTATTTCTTTCTTTCTCTCTCTTATTTACTATCAAATAAAACCCATACTATTGTCACTGGCATATGGTCTCATTTGCACCTTGATTCAGGCAGAGGCATTTCTAAGAACTTTAGTAATCAGATCCTGACATATCTTTTGTGAAAAAGTATGTTGGTTTTGTACAGCCTGGTTTTTGGTAGCGGGGAGGGTGAGTGAGCAGCTTTCGTGGGTGCCTGGCATTTGGCCAGTGTGAAACCATGACAGTAAGAAATGTTGAAATGAGTCTATAGAATAGAATGGAATGGAGTGGGATGGAATAGAATAGAATAGAATAGAATAGAATAGAATAGAATAGTTCAATTGGAAGGGACCTACAATGATCATCTAGTCCAACTGCCTCTCAAGGCTGACCAAAAGTTAAAGCATACTATGAAGGGGATTGTTCAAATGCCTCTTAAACACTGACAGGTTAGGGATGTCATCAGCTAGTCAAAGGAGGTGATTGTTCAGCTCTACTCTGCACTAGTGCAGCCTTACCTTGAGTCCTGTGTGCAGTTTTGAGCACCACAATATAAAAAAGACTAAGTTATTTGAGAGCATCCAAAGGAGGGCTATGAGGATGGTGAAGGGTCTGGATGGGAAGCCTTATGAGGAGAGGCTGAGGTCACTTGGTCTGTTCAGCCTGGAGGAGACTAAGGGGAGACCTCATTGTGGTCTTTAACATCCTGATGAGGGGTAGCAGAGGGGCAGGCACTCATCTCTGTGACTAGTGACAGGACCTGAGGGAACAGCATGAAGCTGAGTCAGGGGAGGTTTAGGTTGGATATCAGGAAAAAGTTTTTCACCCAGAGGATGGTTGGGCACTAGAACAGGCTCCCCAGGGAAGTGGACAAAGCACCAAGCCTGACAGAGTTCAAGAAGCATTTGGACAATGCTCTCAGGCTCATGGTGTGATTTTAGAGTATGGTCCTGCACAAGGCCAGGGGTTAGACTCAATGATGCTGATGGGATCTGTGAGAGACTGGAGGAGATTGCTGGCTCAAAACATTTCAGATGTGTGTGAGGAAAAGGGGCAGGTTGGGCCTTGCCCTTTTGAGGCAGTGCACTGCCCCACACACCTCCTGGGGCATGTATCCCAGACCCACAGTGGCCACCAATCACTGGCACACTGGAGGCAATGCTCCATGCCCTGCCTCTGGAGCCCTTAACCCAGCTTCTAAGTGGCCAGGTGACCAGAATTCCTACCTGGGGGAAGGGCCCAGGAAAGCCAAAGGGTACTTAAGCCAGTAAATGAGGCAAGCATATGTCTTGACTCTACCTCCTCTTGGGATTTCTATCAGCTGAACACTGCTGGAACCAGAAGTGGAAGCTATACTTGTTCTTTTCTTTATCTTTTCTATATATTTTCTGTTTTTCTCTCTTTCTCCTTCCTCTAATTCCCTCTTCTCAGACTTTTGAGTAACTTAAAATCCAATGGGCTTGGAGCTTGCTAAGTTGAATGGACTAAGTTAATGCTTTGTAGAATGTTTTATATTGACTGAATGCTGCTCTAAACCTTTTGCCAAAGTTCTCTAATTTTCTGAAGTTGCCAGGAAAGTATTTTTGTTGTTTTGACCTCTTGAGAATACCTTGTTGGTGTTTTTTCCCCATGCATCTAACTCAGAGTACATGAAAAACCATAAGCCCTGTTAAGTGTCTTGTCAAGTGAGGCTTTTGGGGCCTTACAGGATCCAACTCAGCATATTCTGTGGTTCTATGATACCTCTCCAGGAAGCCTGTTCTAATGTTTGACCACCCTCTCAGTAAATAAATGCTTCTTAATGTCAAGTCCAAAACTTTCCGGATGCAACTTTGAACCATTCCTACACATCCTGTTGCTGGATACCAGGGAGAAGAGATCAGCACCTACCATTCCACTTCCCCTCTTCAAGAAGCTGTGGAGAACAACTAGACAGCACCTCTGCCTCCCTTTCTTCAAACTGGACAAACATGGAGTCCTCACCCACACCTCAGAGGACATGCCTATGACATATGCTCCAAGAGATATGCTAGCAAAGTCTCATGCCCAATATTTGATGTTTTTCCCATTAACTTTTAATAGGTAAACACCTAAACCATTAAAAAAATAGTTTTTTGGTTGAGTTAGGTTTTTCTCTGCTTTTGAAGTTTGCTGAGCTCATGTGCACTAAACTCCATCATCTAGGTTGATTTCTGTATTCATCTTCTGGAGCTTTATAATATTTTTTATTCTGGTTTTAACTGGAATTACATCTTTCTGTCTTCAGTGGAGTTGCCTTTGTTTCATATTAGCAGAAATGAAATCAAAATGTATGAATATGAATACATATCAAGAGAGATACACTTTATCCATAACCACATAAAGTTTCCACTTGTGCAATTTTTATACCTTCCTACAACAGATTGTCTTGGGAATGGTTTATATCCCATATCCATTTCTGCTTTTGTTTTGTGTCCGGAATGGCCACTGTCTCCCCCAGCTCCAGGAGTATCGCGATGGGTGAGGGGCAGCCCAGGATCCTGCGAGGGTTGGGGGCCAGGGGCTGCTGCTTCTTTCGGGTGGGAGTGATCAACTCAGGAGCCACGCGGCACAGGCATCTGACTGGATATCCTATTGCCCTGTGGTTTCTGCCTGTATTTCTTTTCTTTTTCATTCGGCACTGAGACTAGGCTTACCGGCTTGCTTCTCTGCCCCTCTGCTGTTTGGGAGCCCAGGGCCAGTACGTGCTGCACCGGGAGCTGGAAGCTGTCCCTGCCAGGCCGTTTCCTCTGCACAGCGGCCTGACCCTGGGACCAGCCATCGCCGGTGGGCTGTCCGAAGGAGCAATCCCCCGCCCAGCCCCGCTATTTTCTGCCGCTGCTTCAGGGTTTTTTTGCTACATTTTAACTTGACACCCCATGTCTGCCCAGACCCCCATGGCTCCTGTCATGGCTTCAGAGTTTTTGCTACACTTTGTCACCACGGGTGTGCTTACCTCTGCTGTTCCAGCTTGCTGCTCCAGGGTTCCTGCTACAGTCCATTCACCTTCCCAAGTGGCACTGAGACTGGCTCCTTCCCATGAGTTTTTAAAGGAAAGCACCTTTTTTATTCCTTCCACCAGCTGAGCCGCCATTAACCACATGGAGAGAGGTGGTTAAACTTGCACCACAGCGCCCCCTGCAGCTGGGGACAGATCATCACACCTGCTCTACCTGGCTGGGAGCTACAGTGCCCCTGCTGGCTGTAGCTATAACTACACCAAAGGGTAAAGTACTTGACGCCAAGAGAAGGCTGTTATTGGGACCTTTTTTCTTTGTTGTTGCTGCTGTTGTTGTTGGTTTGTCTTGTTTTACATATATATAAGTAAAGAACTGTTATTCTTTTCCCCATATCTTTGCCTGAAAGCACCACATTTTCAAAATTATAATAATTTGGAGGGAAGGGGTTCATATTCTCCATTCCAAAGGAGATTTCCACCTTCCTTGGCAGACACCTGTCCTTAAACCAGGACAGATCTTTGTACCCAATGTGGGGCCTGAGGACATTGAGAGGAAAGGGTGAAAAAGGAATAACAGTTCCTGTGTAAACTATTTTTTGTGTGCTGAATATAGAAACCTTGTGAAGTGGCACCATGTGGTGTAGCCTACCTTGGTTTGGTTGGCACATGGTTGTGGCTATATTTTTCCCATTTGCAACTCCTTATCTAAACATGGGCCCTATGACAAAGGCTGCTGTGGCTGTTATCCACTTTGCATAATGGGTCAATAAGGGGAGGAATTCATGGATTCTTAACTTCCTCTGGAAGGTGGACATCTGGATACATGGCTATCACACACTAAATGTATGTTTTTGGGGTTTCATTAATAATGATACCCATTGTGAGGAAGTAACACTGGGGGAAGTTTTCTCCCAACCTTTCACCCATTTCCTTGGGCTGACCCCAACAACTTCTGAAGGGCTCAAATCTTCTCTAAATGCTAATCATATACAGTGGCTGGTGTTGCTGATAGGCCTACTCTTTTTAGCATTCAGAGATAAGGTGAGATTGCTGTGGGTAACCACCCTGACATCTACCCCAGAGACTGGGCATGCTGTCCAACAGGCTGACATTGCCCCAGAGCCTGACACTGCCCAACAGCCCACCTCAGAAAGGAACCACCCAGATTGGATGGGGGTGTTGGTGGAGGAGATATGCCAGGTGCTGAGGGAATACACTTCTCCAGCTGGTGAGAAAACCTGTCCATGCCTCAAAGAGGGAGAGTCTGATTGTGCAGCAGTGGAACTCATGGACATTACAACCGTCCAGGTTCCAGATGAACCACAAGG
>JAVTVJ010005860.1:0-12061 GCA_034509425.1 Eopsaltria australis
TGCAAGGGCAGCCAGGGTCCTTGTCGGTGGCAGCTTGGGTCTGTGATGGATCTTGCTCCATGCGGAATTTGAAGAGGCGGCTGTCGACTCCCAGACATGGGGCCTACGATACAAATGAGGGCACTTTTCCACGTTAAAGAAAGCTCAGTCTCTAAGATCCACGATGCCAGTTTTTAGGAGATATTTAGCCCTAGAATTGCAGCCAGAGATCTTGTTGATGGCAGCTTGGGTCTGGGAAGGATGTTGATCCATACGGAATTTCAGGTGGCGTCCGGGAGAATAGTGCCTTAGGGCTGGGACAGAAAAAGTGTCCCTTTTCTCGGAGAAAGGGAACTCTGCCCTCTACTTTCTTGATGTCAGTTTGGAGGAGGGTTTTGGCCTTGCAAGGGCAGCCAGGGTCCTTCTCGGTTGCAGCTGGGGTCTGCAAGGAATCTTGTCCCATGCGAAATTTCAGCAGGCAGCAGGGCGAACAGTGCCTTAGGGCCGGGACACAAAAAGTGTCCCTTTTCTCTGAGAAAGAGAACTCTGCACCCTCTTTCTTGATGTCAGTATGGAGGAGGGTTTTGGCCCTGCAAGGGCAGCCAGGGTCCTTGTCGGTGGCAGCTTGGGTCTGCGAGGAATCTTGATCCATGCGGAATTTCAGCAGGCATCCGGGAGCACAGTGCATTAGGGCGGGGACACATAAAGTGTCCATTTTCTCTGAGAAAGAGCACTCTGCCCCCCAGTTTCCTGACGTAAGTTTGGAGGAGGGTTTTGGCCCTGCAAGGGCAGCCAGGGTCCTAGTCGGTGGCAGCTTGGGTCTGCGAGGAATCTTGATCCATACGGAATTTCAGGAGCCAGCAGGGAGCACAGTGCCTTAGGGCCGGGACACAAAAAGTGTCCCTTTTCTCTGAGAAAGAGAACTCTGCCCCCCCAGTTTCTTAATGAAAGTTTGGAGGAGGGTTTGGCCCTGCAAGGGCAGCCCGGGTCCTTGTCGGTGGCAGCTTGGGTCTGCGAGGAATCTTAATCCATGCACGAATTTGAAGCAGGGCAGCAGGGAGAAACAGTGCCTTAGGGCGGGGACACAAAAAGTGTCCCTTTCCTCTGGGAAAGAGAACTCTGCCCCCACTTTTTCTTACGTCAGTTTGGAGGAGGGTTTGGCCGCTGCAAGGGCAGCCAGGGTCCTAGTCGGTGGCAGCTTGGGTCTTGCGAGGAATCTTGATCCATGCGGTATTTCAAGCATGGGGCTGTCAACTCCCAGGAACATGGGGCCTTCGATACAAAATGATAGGCATTTTCCATCGTGGAAAGAAAACTCAAGTCTCCCAAAATCATGGATGCCAGTTTTTTTAGGAGGCATTTAGCCGCTGCAATTGGCAGGCCAGAGTTCTAGGTTGATTGGCAGCTTGCGTGCAGCGAATAATCTTGATCCATACGAATTTTAGTTTGGCGTTCCGGGAGAATAGTGCTAGGGCTGGGTACAGAAAAAGTGTCCTTTTCTGCGGAGAAAAGGGAACTCTGCCCTCGACTTTCTTGATGTCAGTTTGGAGGAGGGTTTTGGCCTTGCAAGGGCAGCCAGGGTCCTTCTCGGTTTCAGCTGGGGTCTGCGAGGAATCTTGACCCATGCGAAATTTCAGCAGGCAGCAGGGCGAACAGTGCCTTAGGGCCGGGACACAAAAAGTGTCCCTTTTCTCTGAGAAAGAGAACTCTGCGCCCCACTTTCTTGATGTCAGTTTGGAGGAGTGTTTTGGCCCTGCAAAGGCAGCCAGGGTCCTTGTCGGTGGCAGCTTGGGTCTGCGAGGAATCTTGATCCATGCGGAATTTCTGCAGGCAGCAGGGAGCACAGTGCCTTAGGGCCGGGACACAAAAAGTGTCCCTTTTCTCTGAGAAAGAGAACTCTGCCCCCCACTTTCTTGATGTCAGTTTGGAGGAGGGTTTTGGCCTGCAAGGGCAGCCAGTGTCCTAGTCGGTGGAAGCTTGCGTCTGCGAGGAATCTTGATCCATACGGAATATCAGTAGGCAGCAGGGAGCACAGTGCCTTAGGGCCGGGACACAAAAAGTGTCCCTTTTCTCTGAGAAAGAGAACTCTGCCCCGCACTTTCTTGATGTCAGTTTGGAGGAGGGTTTTGGCCCTGCAAGGGCAGCCAGGGTCCTTGTCGGTGGCAGCTTGGGTCTGTGATGCATCTTGCTCCATGCGGAATTTGAAGAGGCGGCTATCGACTCCCAGATATGGGGCTACGATACAAATGATGGCACTTATCCACGTGAAAGAAAACTCAGTCTCACAAATCCATGATGCCAGTTTTTAGGAGGCATTTAGCCCTACAATTGCAGCGAGAGTCCTGGTTGATGGCAGCTTGCGTCAGCCAGTAATCTTGATCCATGCAGAATTTCATATGGCTTCCGGGAGCACAGTGCCTTAGGGCCGGGACACAAAAAGTCTCCCTTTTCTCTGAGAAAGAGAATTCTGTCCCCCAGTTTCTTGATGTCAGTTTGGAGTACGGTTTTGGCCCTGCAAGGGCAGCCTGGGTCCTTGTCGGTGATATCTTGGGTCAGCGAGAAATCTTGATCCATGCGGAATTTCAGGAGGCAGCAGGAAGCGCAGTGCCTTCGGGCCGAAAAACGAAAGTGTCCCTTTTCTCTGAGAAAGAGAACTCTGCCCCCCACTTTCTTGATGTCAGTTTGGAGGAGGGTTTTGGCCCTGCAAGGGCAGCCAGGGTCCTTGTCGGTGGAGCTTGGGTCTGCGAGGATTCTTGATCCATGCGGAATTTCAGCAGGCAGCAGGGAGAACAGTGCCTTAGGGCCGGGACACAAAAAGTGTCCCTTTTCTCTGGGAAAGAGAACTCTGCCCCCCAGTTTCTTGATGTCAGTTTGGAGGAGGGTTTTGGCCCTGCAAGGTCAGCCAGGGTCCTAGTCGGTGGCAGCTTGGGTCTGCGAGGAATCTTGATCCATGCGGTATTTCAGCATGGGGCTGTCATCTCCCAGACATGGGGCCTTCGATACAAATGATGGCAATTTTCCACGTGAAAGAAAACTCAGTCTCCCAAATCCATGATGCCAGTTTTTAGGAGGCATTTAGCCCTGCAATTGCAGCCAGAGTTCTAGTTGATGGCAGCTTGCGTCAGCGAATAATCCTGATCCATACGGAATTTCAGGTGGCGTCCGGGAGAATAGTGCCTTAGGGCTGGGACAGAAAAAGTGTCCCTTTTCTCGGAGAAAGGGAACTCTGCCCTCTACTTTCTTGATGTCAGTTTGGAGGAGGGTTTTGGCCTTGCAAGGGCAGCCAGGGTCCTTCTCGGTTTCAGCTGGGGTCTGCGAGGAATCTTGACCCATGCGAAATTTCAGCAGGCAGCAGGGCGAACAGTGCCTTAGGGCCGGGACACAAAAAGTGTCCCTTTTCTCTGAGAAAGAGAACTCTGCCCCACACTTTCTGTATGTCAGTTTGGAGGAGGGTTTTGGCCCTGCAAGGGCAGCCAGGGTCCTTGTCGGTGGCAGCTGGGGTCCGCGAAGAATCTTGATCCATGTGGAATTTCAGGAGGCAGCAGGGACAACAGTGCCTTCGGGCCGGGACACAAAAAGTCTCCCTTTTCTCTGAGAAAGAGAACTCTGCCCCCCACTTTCTTGATGTCAGTTTGGAGGAGGGTTTTGGCACCTAGCAAGGGCCATCCAGTCCTAGTCGGATGGCACTGTGTCTGTGAGGATTCTTGATCCATACGAATTTCACGGAGTTGAATCCGGCGAGACACAGTGCCTTTTTTAGGCCGCGAAACCAATAAAGTGTCCCTTTCTCTGAGAAGAGACTCTGCCCCCCACTTTCTGATGTCAGTTTGAGGAGGGTTTTGCCCTGCAAGGCAGCCAGGGTCCTTCTCGGTGCCACTTGGTCTTGGGATCTTACTCCATGCGGAATTTGGAGAGGCGGCTGTCGACTCCCAGACATGGGGCCTACGATAGAAATGATGGCACTTATCCACGTGAAAGAAAACTCAGTCTCACAAATCCATGATGCCAGTTTTTAGGAGGCATTTAGCCCTACAATTGCAGCGAGAGTCCTGGTTGATGGCAGCTTGCGTCAGCCAGTAATCTTGTCCATACAGAACTCATATGGCGTCCGGGAGCACAGTGCCTTGGGGCTGGGACACAAAAAGTGTCCCTTTTCTCTGAGAAAGAGAACTCTGCCCCCCAGTTTCTTGATGTCAGTTTGGAGTACGGTTTTGGCCCTGCAAGGGCAGCCTGGGTCCTTGTCGGTGATATCTTGGGTCAGCGAGAAATCTTGATCCATGTGGAATTTCAGGAGGCAGCAGGAAGCGCAGTGCCTTCGGGCCGAAAAACGAAAGTGTCCCTTTTCTCTGAGAAAGAGAACTCTGCCCCCCACTTTCTTGATGTCAGTTTGGAAGAGGGTTTTGGCCCTGCAAAGGCAGCCAGGCACCGTGTCGGTGGCAGCTTGGGTCTGCAGGGATTCTTGATCCATGCAGAATTTCAGCAGGCAGCAGGGAGAACAGTGCCTTAGGGCCGGGATACAAAATGTGTCCCTTTTCTCTGAGAAAGAGAACTCTGCCCCCCACTTTCTTGATGTCAGTATGGAGGAGGGTTTTGGCCCTGCAAGGGCAGCCAGGGTCCTAGTCGGTGGCAACTTCGGTCTGCGAGGAATCTTGATCCATGCGGAGTTTCAGGAGGAATCTGGGAGCACAGTGCCTTAGGGCGGGGACACAAAAAGTGTCCCTTTTCTCTGAGAAAGAGAACTCTGCCCCCCAGTTTTCTGACGTAACTTTGGAGGAGGGTTTTGGCCCTGCAAGGGCAGCCTGGGTCCTAGTCGGTGGCAGCTTGGGTCTGTGAGGGATCTTGATCCATACGGAATTTCAGGAGTCATCCGGGAGCACAGTGCCTTAGGGCCGGGACACAAAAAGTGTCCCTTTTCTCTGAGAAAGGGAGCTCCGCCCCAACTTTCTTGATGTCAGTTTGGAGGAGGGTTTTGGCCCTGCAAGAGCAGCCAGGGTCCTCGTCGGTGGCAGCTTGGGTCTGCGAGGAATCTTGATCCATGCGGAATTTCCGCATGGGGCTGTCAACTCCTAGACATGGGGCCTTCGATACAAATGATAGCACTTTTCCACATGAAAGAACACTCAGTCTCCCAAATCCACGATGCCAGGTTTTAGGAGGCATTTAGCCCTGCAATTGCAGCCAGAGTTCTAGTTGACGGCAGCTTGCGTCTGCCAGTAATCTTGATCCATACGGAATTTCAGGTGGCGTCCGGGAGGACAGTGCCTTCGGGCCGGGATACAAAAAGTGTCCCTTTTCTCGGAGAAAGAGAACTCTGCCCCCCACTTTCTTGATGTCAGTTTGGAGAAGTGTTTTGGCCCGGCAGGGGCAGCCAGGGTCCTTGTCGATGGCAGCTTGGGTCTGTGAGGGATCTTGCTCCATGCGGAATTTGAAGAGGCGGTTGTCGACTCCCAGACATGGGGCCTACGATACAAATGATGGCATTTTTCCACGTGAAAGAAAGCTCAGTCTCCGAGATACACGATGCCAGTTTTTAGGAGGCATTTAGCCCTACAATTGCAGCCAGAGGTCTAGTTGATGGCAGCTTGCGTCAGCCAGGAATCTTGATCCATACGGAATTTCAGGTGGCGTCCGGGAGCAGAGTGCCTAAAGGCTGGGACACAAAAAGTGTCCCTTTTCTCTGAGAAAGGGAATCTGCCCCCCACTTTCTTGATTTCAGTTTGGAGGAGGGTTTTGGACTTGCAAGGGCAGCCAGGGTCCTTCTCGGTGGCAGCTTGGGTCTGCGAGGAATCTTGATCCATGCGGACTTTCAGCAGGCAGCAGGGCACACAGTGCCTTAAGGCCGGGACACAAAAAGTGTCCCTTTTCTCTGAGAAAGAGAACTCAGCCTCCCAGTTTCTTGATGTCAGTTTGGAGGAGGGTTTTGGCCCTGCAAGGGCAGCCAGGGTCCTTGTCGGTGGCAGCTTGGGTCTGCGAGGAATCTTGATCCATGTGGAATTTCAGGAGGATTCCGGGAGCACAGTGCCTTAGGGCCGGGACACAAAAAGTGTCCCTTTTCTCTGAGAAAGAGAACTCTGCCCCCCAGTTTCCTGACGTAAGTTTGGAGGAGGGTTTTGGCCCTGCAAGGGCAGCCAGGGTCCTAGTCGGTGGCAGCTTGGGTCTATGAGGGATCTTGATCCATACGGTATTTCAGGTGGCGTCCGGGAGCACAGTGCCTTAGGCCCAAGACACAAAAAGTGTCCCTTTTCTCTGAGAAAGAGAACTCTGCCCCCCAGTTTCTTGATACCAGTTTGGAGGAGGGTTTTGGCCCTGCAAAGGCAGCCAGGGTCCTTGTCGGTGGCAGCTTGGGTCTGTGAGGGATCTTGATGCATGCAGAATTTCAGCGGGCAGCAGGGAGAACAGTGCCTTCGGGTCGGGACACAAAAAGTGTCCCTTTTCTCTGAGAAAGAGAACTCTGCCCCCCACTTTCTTGATGTCAGTTTGGAGGAGGGTTTTGGCCCTGCAAGGGCAGCCAGGGTCCTTCGCGGTGGTAGCTTGGGTCTGTGAGGGATCTTGCTCCATGCGGAATTTGAAGAGGAGGCAGTTGAATCCCGGACATGGGTCCTACGATACAAATGATGGCACTTATCCACGTGAAAGAAAACTCAGTCTCACAAATCCATGATGCCAGTTTTTAGGAGGCATTTAGCCCTACAATTGCAACCAGAGTCCTGGTTGATGGCAGCTTGCGTCAGCCAGTAATCTTGATCCATACAGAATTTCAGGTGGCTTCCGGGAGCACAGTGCCTTAGGGCTGAGACACAAAAAGTGTCCCTTTTCTCTAAGAAAGAGAACTCTGCCCCCCACTTTCTTGTTGTCAGTTTGGAGGAGGGTTTTGGCCCTGCAAGGGCAGCCAGGGTCCTTGTCAGTGGCAGCTTGGGTCTGCGAGGAATCTTGATCCATGCGGAATTTCAGCATGGGGCTGTCAACTCCTAGACATGGGGCCTTCGATACAAATGATAGCACTTTTCCACATGAAAGAACACTCAGTCTCCCAAATCAACGATGCCAGGTTTTAGGAGGCATTTATCCCTGCAATTGCAGCCAGAGTTCTAGTTGACGGCAGCTTGCGTCTGCCAGTAATCTTGATCCATACGGAATTTCAGGTGGCGTCCGGGAGGACAGTGCCTTCGGGCCGGGATACAAAAAGTGTCCCTTTTCTCGGAGAAAGAGAACTCTGCCCCCCACTTTCTTGATGTCAGTTTGGAGAAGTGTTTTGGCCCTGCAGGGGCAGCCAGGGTCCTTGTCGATGGCAGCTTGGGTCTGTGAGGGATCTTGCTCCATGCCGAATTTGAAGAGGCGGTTGTCGACTCCCAGACATGGGGCCTACGATACAAATGATGGCACTTTTCCACGAGAAAGAAAGCTCAGTCTCCGAGATACACGATGCCAGTTTTTAGGAGGCATTTAGCCCTACAATTTCAGCCAGAGTTGTAGTTTATGGCAGCTTGGGTCTGGGAAGGATCTTGATCCATACGGAATTTCAGGTGGCGTCCGGGAGAACAGTGCCTTAGGGCCGGGACACAAAAAGTGTCCCTTTTGTCTAAGAAAGAGAACTCTGCCCCCCACTTTCTTGATGTCAGTTTGGAGGAGGGTTTTGGCCCTGCAAGGGCAGCCAGGGTGCTTGTCGGTAGCAGCTTGGGTCTGTGAGGGATCTTGATCCATGCGGAATTTCAGGAGGCATCCGGGAGCACAGTGCCTTAGGGCCGGAGCACAAAAAGTGTCCCTTTTCTCTGAGAAAGGGAAATCTGCCCCCCACTTTCTTGATGTCAGTTTGGAGGAGGGTTTTGGCCCTGCAAGGGCAGCCAGTGTCTTTGTCGGTTTTAGCTTGGGTCTGTGAAGGATCTTGATCCATGCGGAATTTCAGCAGTCAGCAGGGAGAACAGTGCCTTCGGGCAAGGACACCAAAAGTGTCCCTTTTCTCTGAGAAAGAGAACTCTGCCCCCCACTTTCTTGATGTCAGTTTGGAGGAGGGTTTTGGCCCTGCAAAGGCAGCTAGGGTCCTTGTGGTTGGCAGCTTGGGTCTGCGAGGAATCTTGATCCATGCGGAATTTCAGGAGGCTTCCGGGAGCACAGTGCCTTAGGGCCGGGACACAAAAAGTGTCCCTTTTCTCTGAGAAAGAGAACTCTGCCCCCCAGTTTCCTGACGTAAGTTTGGAGGAGGGTTTTGGCCCTGCAAGGGCAGCCAGGGTCCTTGTCGGTGGCAGCTTGGGTCTGTGATGGATCTTGCTCCATGCGGAATTTCAGGAGGCATCCGGGAGCAGAGTGCCTTAGGGCCGGGACACAAAAAGTGTCCCTTTTTCTCTGAGAAAGAGAACTCTGCCCCCCACTTTCTTGATGTCAGTTTGGAGGAGGGTTTTGGCCCTGCAAAGGCAGCCAGGGTCCTTGTCGGTGGTAGCTTGGGTCTGCGAGGAATCTTGATCCATGCGGAATTTCAGCATGGGGCTGTCAACTCCTGGACAGGGGGCCTTCGATACAAATGATAGCACTTTTCCACATGAAAGAACACTCAGTCTCCCAAATCCACGATGCCAGGTTTTAGGAGGCATTTATCCCTGCAATTGCAGCCAGAGTTCTAGTTGACGGCAGCTTGCGTCTGCCAGTAATCTTGATCCATACGGAATTTCAGGTGGCGTCCGGGAGGACAGTGCCTTCGGGCCGGGATACAAAAAGTGTCCCTTTTCTCGGAGAAAGAGAACTCTGCCCCCCACTTTCTTGATGTCAGTTTGGAGAAGTGTTTTGGCCCTGCAGGGGCAGCCAGGGTCCTTGTCGATGGCAGCTTGGGTCTGTGAGGGATCTTGCTCCATGCGGAATTTGAAGAGGCGGTTGTCGACTCCCAGACATGGGGCCTACGATACAAATGATGGCACTTTTCCACGTGAAAGAAAGCTCAGTCTCCGAGATACACGATGCCAGTTTTTAGGAGGCATTTAGCCCTACAATTGCAGCCAGAGTTCTAGTTGATGGCAGCTTGGGTCTGGGAAGGATCTTGATCCATACGGAATTTCAGGTGGCGTCCGGGAGAACAGTGCCTTAGGGCCGGGACACAAAAAGTGTCCCTTTTCTCTGAGAAAGAGAACTCTGCCCCCCAGTATCTTGATGTCAGTTTGGAGGAGGGTTTTGGCCCTGCAAGGGCAGCCAGGGTCCCTGTCGGTGGCAGCTTGGGTCTGCGAGGAATCTTGATCCATACGGAATTTGAAGACGCAGCAGGGAGCAGAGTGCCTTAGGACCGGGACACAAAAAAGTGTCCCTTTTCTCTGAGAAAGAGAACTCTGCCCCCCAGTTTCTTGATGTCAGTTTGGAGGAGGGTTTTGGCCCTGCAAGGGCAGCCAGTGTCCTTGTCGGTTTTAGCTTGGGTCTGTGAAGGATCTTGATTAATGCGGAATTTCAGCAGTCAGCAGGGAGAACAGTGCCTTTGGGCAAGGACACCAAAAGTGTCCCTTTTCTCTGAGAAAGAGAACTCTGCCCCCCAGTTTCTTAATGTCAGTTTGGAGGAGGGTTTTGGCCCTGCAAGGGCAGCCAGGGTCCTTGTCGGTGGCAGTTTGGGTCTGCGAGGAATCTTGATCCATGCGGAATTTCAGCAGGCAGCAGGGAGCACAATGCCTTAGGGCCGGGATAAACATAGTGTCCCTTTTCTCTGAGAAGAGAACTACTGCCCCCCTTTCTTGATGTCAGTTTGGAGGGAGGTTTTGGCCCTGCAAAGGCAGCCAGGGTCCTTGCCGGTGGCATCTTGAGTCCATGAGGAATCTTGATCCATGCAGATTTCCAGGGAGGCGGCAGGGCACAGTGCCTTAGGGCGAGAAACAAAAAGTGTCCCTTTTCTCACAGGAAGAGACTCACTGCCCCCCCACTTTCTTGTGTCAGTTTGGAGGAGGTTTGGCCTGCAAGTACATGGCTCCGTGTCTGTGGCAGCTTGGGTCTGCAAGGAATCTTGATCCATGCGGAATTTCAGCAGGCAGCAGGGAGAACAGTGCCTTAGGGCCGGGATAAAAAAAGTGTCCCTTTTCTCTGAGAAAGAGAACTCTGCCCCCCACTTTCTTGATGTCAGTTTGGAGGAGGGTTTTGGCCCTGCAAGGGCAGCCAGGGTCCTTTTTGGTGGCAGCTTGGGTCTGCGAGGAATCTTGATCCATACGGAATTTGAAGAGGCAGCAGGGAGCAGAGTGCCTTGGGGCCAGGACACAAAAAGTGTCCCTTTTCTCTGAGAAAGAGAACTCTGCCCCCCACTTTCTTGATGTCAGTTTGGAGGAGGGTTTTGGCCCTGCAAGGGCAGCCAGGGTCCTTGTCGGTGGTAGCTTTAGTCTGCGAGGAATCTTAACCCATGTGGAATTTCAGCATGGGGTTGTCAACTCCCAGACATGGGGCCTTCGATACAAATAATGGCAATTTTCCACGTGAAAGAAAATTCAGTCTCCCAAATCCATGATGCCAGTTTTTAGGAGGCATTTAGCCCTGCAATTGCAGCCAGAGTTCTAGTTGATGGCAGCTTGCGTCAGCGAATAATCCTGATCCATACGGAATTTCAGGTGGCGTCCGGGCGAATAGTGCCTTAGGGCTGGGACAGAAAAAGTGTCCCTTTTCTCGGAGAAAGGGAACTCTGCCCTCTACTTTCTTGATGTCAGTTTGGAGGAGGGTTTTGGCCTTGCAAGGGCAGCCAGGGTCCTTCTCGGTTTCAGCTGGGGTCTGCGAGGGATCTTGACCCATGCGAAATTTCAGCAGGCAGCAGGGCGAACAGTGCCTTAGGGCCGGGATAAAAAAAGTGTCCCTTTTCTCTGAGAAAGAGAACTCTGCCCCCCACTTTCTTGATGTCAGTTTGGAGGAGGGTTTTGGCCCTGCAAGGGCAGCCAGGGTCCTTGTCGGTGGCAGCTTGGGTCTGTGAGGAATCTTGATCCATGCGGAATTTCAGGAGGCATCCGGGAACACAGTGCCTTAGGGATGGGACGCAAAAAATGTTCCTTTTCTCTGAGAATGAGAACTCTGCCCCCCACTTTCTTGATGTCAGTTTGGAGGAGGGTTTTGGCCCTGCAAGGGCAGCCAGGCTCCGTGTCGGTGGCAGCTTGGGTCTGCAAGGACTCTTGATCCATGCGGAATTTCAGCAGGCAGCAGGGAGAACAGTGCCTTAGGGCCTGGATACAAAATGTGTCCCTTTTCTCTGAGAAAGAGAGCTCTGCCCCCCGCTTTCTTGATGTCAGTTTGGAGGAGGGTTTTGGCCCTGCAAGGGCAGCCAGGGTCCTTCGCGGTGGTAGCTTGGGTCTGTGAGGGATCTTGCTCCATGCGGAATTTGAAGAAGCGGCAGTTGAATCCCAGACATGGGGCCTACGATACAAATGATGGCACTTATCCACGTGAAAGAAAACTCAGTCTCACAAATCCATGATGCCAGTTTTTAGGAGGCATTTAGCCCTACAATTGCAGCCAGAGTTCTAGATGATGGCAGCTTGGGTCTGGGAAGGATCTTGATCCGTGCGGCATTTCAGGTGGCGTCAGGGAGCACAGTGCCTTGGGGCCAGGACACAAAAAGTGTCCCTTTTCTCTGAGAGAAAGAGAACTCTGCCCCATTTCTTGATGTAGTTTGGAGGAGGGTTTTGGCCCTGCAAAGGCAGCCAGGGTCCTTGTCGGTGGTAGCTTGGGTCTGCGAGGAATCTTGATCCATGCGGAATTTCCGCATGGGGCTGTCAACTCCTAGACATGGGGCCTTCGATACAAATGATAGCACTTTTTCACATGAAAGAACACTCAGTCTCCCAAATCCACGATGCCAGGTTTTAGGAGGCATTTAGCCCTACAATTGCAGCCAGAGTTCTAGTTGACGGCAGCTTGCGTCTGCCAGTAATCTTGATCCATACCGAATTTCAGGTGGCGTCCGGGAGGACAGTGCCTTCGGGCCGGGATACAAAAAGTGTCCCTTTTCTCGGAGAAAGAGAACTCTGCCTCCCACTTTCTTGATGTCAGTTTGGAGAAGTGTTTTGGCCCTGCAGGGGCAGCCAGGGTCCTTGTCGGTGGCAGCTTGGGTCTGTGAGGGATCTTGCTCCATGCGGAATTTGAAGAG
>JAVTVJ010005861.1:0-11385 GCA_034509425.1 Eopsaltria australis
TTCCCATTTTTTCCCCGTTTTTTCCCATTTTTTCCCATTTTTCTGCTATTTCCCCCATTTTTCCCCTGTTTTTTCCCCATTTCTCCCCATTTTCCCCCCTCTCACACTCACCATGACCTGGAAGGGGCTGTTGGGGATTTGCTCCCCCCCGAACCTCACACAGATCCCAAATTTCCCCCAATAACTCCCAATAATTCCCATTTTTCACCCCATAATTCCCATTTTTCACCCCATAATTCCCATTTTTTCCCTGTTTTTTCCCATTTTCCCCCATTTTTCCCCATTTTCTCCCTTCTCACACTCACCATGACCTGGAAGGGGCTGTTGGGGATGTGCTCTCCCCTGAACCTCACACAGATCCCAAATTTCCCCCAATAACTCCCAATAATTCCCGTTTTTCACCCCATAATTCCCATTTTTTCCCCATTTTTCCCCATTTTTTCCCCATTTCTCCCCATTTTTCCCTCTCTCACACTCACCATGACCTGGAAGGGGCTGTTGGGGATTTGCTCCCCCCCGAACCTCACACAGATCCCAAATTTCCCCCAATAACTCCCAATAATTCCCATTTTTCACCCCATAATTCCCATTTTTCACCCCATAATTCCCATTTTTTCCCTGTTTTTTCCCATTTTCCCCCATTTTTCCCCATTTTCTCCCTTCTCACACTCACCATGACCTGGAAGGGGCTGTTGGGGATGTGCTCTCCCCTGAACCTCACACAGATCCCAAATTTCCCCCAATAACTCCCAATAATTCCCGTTTTTCACCCCATAATTCCCATTTTTTCCCCATTTTTCCCCATTTTTTCCCCATTTCTCCCCATTTTTCCCTCTGTTTCACTCACCATGACCTGGAAGGGGCTGTTGGGGATGTGCTCCCCCCCGAACCTGACGCAGATCACGTATTTCCCGGGCTGGGGCGCGGTGTAGAAGATGTCGAAGGTTCCGTCGGGATTCTCCACCACGTCCACGTCCACCTCGGAGCCGTCGGGGGTGCACACGGAGCACGTGACCTTGCCCTTGCCGGCCGCCTTGGCGTCCACCGTGATCAGGGTCTGCTCCCCGAGCTGGATCGTGGGGCCCAGCCCCGGCCCTAAAGGAGCTGGGGGTCAGGGATGGGCCAGGAACCCCAAAATCCCAAAAACGAGACCCATTTGGGGGCATCTGGAAGAGGAACCCACTGGGAACCCATTGAGAACCCCAAAATAGACCCATTTGGGGCCACCGTGATCAGGGTCTGCTCCCCCAGCTGGATCGTGGGGCCCAGCCCCGGCCCTGGGGGACAGCGGGGTCAGGGACAGCCCCAAAAACCCCAAAAACCCCCAAAATCCCAAAACGGGAACAGGAAACCCCAAAAACCCCAAAACAGGAGTCCTTTGGGGTCATCGTGATCAGGGTCTGCTCCCCGAGCTGGATCGTGGGGCCCAGCCCCAGCCCTAAAGGAGCTGGGGGTCAGGGATGGGCCAGGAACCCCAAAAACCCCCAAAATCCCAAAACGGGACCAGGAAACCCAAAACGGGATCAGAAACCCCAAAATAGACCCATTTGGGGTCACTGTGATTGGGGTCTGCTCCCCCAGCTGGATCGTGGGGCCCAGCCCCGGCCCTGGGGGACAGCGGGGTCAGGGACGGCCCCAAAAACCCCAAAAACCCCCAAAATCCCAAAACAGGAACAGGAAACCCAAAACGGGATCAGAAACCCCAAAACAGACCCATTTGGGGTCACCGTGATTGGGGTCTGCTCCCCCAGCTGGATCGTGGGGCCCAGCCCTGGCCCTAAAGGAGCTGGGGGTCAGGGATGGGCCAGGAACCCCAAAAACCCCAAAACGAGACCCATTTGGGGGCATCTGGAAGAGGAACCCACTGGGAACCCATTGAGAACCCCAAAATGGGACCCATTTGGGGTCACTGTGATCGGGGTCTGCTCCCCCAGCTGGATCGTGGGGCCCAGCCCCGGCCCTGGGGGACAGCGGGGTCAGGGACGGCCCCAAAAACCCCAAAAATCCCCAAAAACCCAAAAGAGGAGCCCTTTTGGGAGCCCTTTGGGGCCACCAGAACAGGAACCCATTGGGAACCCCAAAATGGGACCCATTTGGGGACATCTGGAGCAGGAACCCACTGGGAACCCACTGGGAACCCCAGAACAGGGCCAGGAACCCCAAAATGGGACCAGGAACCTCAAAAGAGAACCAGGAACCCCAAAATGGGACCCTTTGGGGCCACCAGGATGGGATCCCTTTGGGATTTCTCTGGGATCCCCAAAATTGGACCCCTCTGGGAGCACTGGAATGGGACCCCTTGGTGACCCCTCATTAACTGAGCTCACCCGGGTCCCCTCGTTAATTTTTGGGGGTCTCTCATCATTAATTGAGGTCATGGGGGTCTCCCATCATTAAATTTGGGGGGTTCCCCATCATTAATTGAGTTTGGGGCTCTCTCATCGTTAATTTTGGGGGGCTCCCCTCATTAATTGAAGTCATGGGGGGGTTCCCCATCATTAATTGAGTTTGGGGCTCCCTCATTGCTAATTTGGGGGGGATCCCCTCATTAAATTGGGGCTCCTTTCATTAATTGAAGTCATGGGGGGGTTTCCCATCATTAATTGAGGTCATGGGGCTCCCTCATTGTTAATTTTGGGGGCTCCCCTCATTAATTGAAGTCATGGGGGGGGTTCCCCATCATTAATTGACTTTGAGGCTCCCTCATCATTAATTTTGGGGGGATCCCCTCATTAATTGAAGTCATAGGGGGGTTCCCCATCATTAATTGAGGTCATGGGGCTCCCTCATCATTAATTTTGGGGGGATCCCCTCATTAATTGAAGTCATGGGGAGGGTTCCCCATCATTAATTGAGGTCATGGGGCTCCCTCATTGTTAATTTTGGGGGCTCCCCTCATTAATTGAAGTCATAGGGGGATTCCCCATCATTAATTGACTTTGGGCCTCTACCATCACTAATTTCAGGGGGGTTTCCCCCTCCTCAACTCGGGTCCCCCACCCCAAACCCCCCCAAACCCATCCCCCACCCCCTCCCCCGTTTCCCCTCCCCCCCCCCATGCAGGGCGGTTTTTGGGGTGCGAGGGGGGCTCAGTTTTGGGGTGAAAAGGGGGGGTTTTGGCCATGCTCCCCCCCCAGACCAAGCCGTGCTCTTACCTAAGCCGTGACCTCCGATGGAAACTACAGCGTGGGGGGGTGGGCGTGGGGGGGTGGGCGTGGGGTGGGGTGGGCAGAGAAGCAAGAAATCCAGTGAGACACAGCCGTGACACCCCCGAAACCCCCCCAAAACCCCCCAAAAAACCCCCAAATCCCCCTTTCCCCCCTCAGTGCAGCCGTGCCCCTTTCCCCGCAGGGTCGCACCCCACCCCGTTCCTGAGGGGGTTTCTGCGTTGGTTTCTCCCATGCCTCAGTTGGTATCCCCCGTTTTGGGGGGGGTTCCCCTGGTATTTTGGGGTGTTTTTTCCCATTTTCGCGGCGTTTTCTCCCGGTTTTGGGGGGTTTTCTCCCGTTTCGGGGCTCACCGGTGACCGTGCACTTGCTGGCGTCGCCGGTGGGCACGGCCCGGATGCGGTAGGGGGAATAGGGGATCTCGTCCCCCCCGTATTTGATGAGGATGGTGTAGCGGCCGGTCATGTCCGGCACGTAGGACACGGTGTAGGTGCCGTCCTGGTTGTCCCGGATCGAGGCCTTCTTGGGCTTCCCCTCGGGATCCTGAGGGCAAAAAGTGGGAATTTCGGCGGTTCATGAGGTGAGAATGGGAATTTGGGTGCGTTTGGGGTGTGGGGTTGGGTTTTAGGGCCGGGAAAAGGATCCCAGGTGGGTTTGGGTTCAAGCTGCCTTGGGCTTCCCCTCAGGATCCTGAGGGGAAAAAGTGGGAATTTTGGCAGTTTGTGAGGTGGGAATGGGAATTTGGGTGCTTTTGGGGTGTGGGGTTGGGTTTTAGGGCCGGGAAAAGGATCCCAGAGCTCCCCAGTGGGTTTGGGGTCAAGCTCCCTTGGGCTTCCCCTCAGGATCCTGAGGGGAAAAAGCGGGAATTCTGGCATTTGGTGAGGTGAGAATGGGAATTTTGGCATTTGGTGAGGTGAGAATGGGAATTTGGGTGCTTTTGGGGTTGTTAGGTTGGGTTTTAGGGCTGGGAAAAGGATCCCAGGGCTCCCCAGTAGATTCAGAGTCAAGCTCCCTTGGGCTTCCCCTCAGGATCCTGTGGGGAAAAAGTGGGAATTTTGGCGGTTGGTGAGGTGAAAATGAGAATTTTGGATGTTGAGGGGTGAAAAATGGAAATTTGGGCAGTTTTGGGGTGTGGGGTTGAGTTTAGGGCCACGAAAAGGATCCCAGAGCTCCCCAGTGGATTTGGGGTCAAGCTCCCTTGGGCTTCCCCTCAGGATCCTGAGGGGAAAAAGTAGAAATTTTGGCATTTGGTGAGGTGAGAATGGGAATTTAAGTGGTTGGGAGATGGAAAAATGGGAATTTTGGCCATTTTGGGGTTGTTAGGTTGGGTTTTAGGGCTGGGGAAAGGATCCCAGGGCTCCCCAGTGGCTTTGGGGTCAATGGTGAACTCCACGGGCAGACTGGCTGGGACCCCAGATGGAGGGGGAAAGACCCCAAAATTGGGGTCTCCAGTGCTCCAAACCCCAAAACTGGGGAGGTCTCCACCCCAAAATTGGGATCTCCAGTGCTCCAAACCCCAAAATGGGGGGTCTCCACCTCAAACTGGGGGTCTCCAGCGCCAACCACTCCCACGAAGGTCAAAGGAACCGCCACAACCAAAACCCGCCAACACTTCCCACCCACTCCAAACCCCCAAAAAAGCCCCAAAACCCAACCCCCAGACCCCAAACCCCCTCAGCACCGTGATCTGCACGGCCAGCAGCCCCTCGCCGGCGTCCTTGGCGTCGATGGTGAACTCCACGGGCAGACTGGCCGGGACCCCCGTGGTGTTGAGGCCGGGGCCGCTCGCCCGCACCTTGCTGGCGTCGTGGGTGGGCAGCGCCTTCACCTTGAAGGGGCTGTGGGGAGGATTTTGGGGGGGTTAAGGGCACCCCAAAACCCCCCTGGAGCCCCCCCCCCCCAGGTGTCCCCCAGACCCACCTGCGGGGCACCTCGTGGTCGCCGTAGCGCACGGAGATGCTGTAGGGCCCCTCGCGGGACGGGACGTAGGACACGCGTTGGGTCCCGTCCCCGTTGTCCGCCACGTCCACGGGCTCCAGCACGCCTGGGAGAGGGGATTTTGGGGGGGTTTGGGGGTTTTTGGGGGGTTTGGGTGATCTGAGAGGGTCAAAGTGTTGTGGGATGGGGTAAAAACCCCATAGAAAAGGCGCTGTGAGGCAGCCCTAAAACCCTAAGAAGCTGGGACAGGGCAGCTCCAAAATCCCATAGGGTGCCCCAAAAACCCATAGAGTGCCCCAAAATCCTATAGGGTGCCCCAAAATCCTATAGGGTACCCCAAAATCCTATAGGGTGCCCCAAAATCCTATAGGGTGTGCCAAAATCCCATAGGGCAGCCCCAAAATCCTCCAAAATCCCACTAAAACCCCTGCAGAATCCCACTGAAACTCCCCCAAATCCCTCAAAATCCCACTAAATCTCCCCAAACCCCCCCAAAATCCCCCAACCCCCCCTGACTGACCTTTGGGGCCCTGGACTTTGACGTCCAGCGGGGCCACGCCGGCCTTGGAGGTGTCCACGGTGAAGGTCTGGGGGACGTTGGCTCGGACGTGGCCGGGGGTGAGGCCGGGGCCCCCGCAGGACACGCGGGAAGCGTCCACCACGGCCGACACCGGCACCTGGAACGGGCTCCCTGCCAGAAACCGGGAACAACGGGAATTAGGGGGGGGAAATGGGATTTAGGGGGGGAAATGGGAATTAGGAGGGGAAAAATGGGAACTGGGGGGAAAAATGGAGAAAAAAATGGGAATTAGGGGGGAAAATGGGATTTAGGGGGGTGAAAATCGGATTTAGGAGTCTCCAATGGACAAAAGCCGGGAATTAGGAGGGAGAAAATGGGAATTAGAGTGGGGAAAATGGAGAAAAAAATGGAAATTAGGGGGGGAAAATTGGGATTTGGGGGCAGGAAATGGGATTTAGGGGGGAAAACAGGGAATTAGGGAGGGGAAATGGGATTTAGGGGGAAAAAAATGGGATTTAGGGGTCTCCAATGGACAAAGAGATGGGAAAAACCCCAAAAAATCCCCCAAAAATCCAAAAAATTCCCCCCAAAATCCCCAAAAAAACCCAAAAAAACTCCCAAAAAATTCCCAGAAATTCCCAAAAAATCTCCAAAAAACCCCCCAAAATCCCCCAAGCCTTGGGAGCTCACCTGGCACCTGGTGGCCGCCGTAGGTGACGTTGAGGCTGTAGGTGCCGGGCTCGTAGGGCACGTACTCCACGGAGCAGCTGCCGTCCTTGTTGTCCGTGCACGACATCTTGGCCTCCGAGGGGCCCTCCACGGCCAATCCCAACCCTCCTGTGCCGGCCCCGCTGGGAAAACACGGATTTGGGGGAAAAAAACGGGGATTTAGGGTCGTGGGAGGGGGAGATTTGGGGTAAAAAGCAGATTTTGGGAGAGGTTTTGGGGGAAAAACAAGAGTTAGGGAAGGGTTTTTTGGGGGAAAAGGGAGTTTGGGGTCAATAGGGGAAGGATTTTAGGCGGAAAAGGGGATTTAGGGGACACAGGAAGAAATTTGGGGAATTTCTGGTGGGATTTGGGGCATTCCTGGAGGGATTTTGGGGATTCCCGTCGGGATTTTGGGGATTCCCGGCGGGATTTTAGGGATTTCCATCAAGATTTGGTAATTCCTGCTGGGATTTTGGGGATTCCTGTTGGGATTTTGGGGATTCCCGTTGGGATTTCTGGTAATTCCCGTCAGGATTTTGGTGATTCCCATTGAAATTTGGTAATTCTCGTAGGAATTTTGGTGATTGCCATTAAGATTTTGGTGATTCTCGTTAGGATTTTGGTGACTCCCGTTGGGATGTTGGTGATTCCCATTGGAATCTGGTAATTCTCATTGGGATTTTGGGGATTCTCGTTAGGATTTTGCTGATTCCTGTTGGGATTTTTGGGATTCCTGTTGGGATGTTGGAGATTCCCATTGGGAGTTTGGTAATTCTCATTGGGATTTTGGTGATTCCCGTTAAGATTTTGGTGATTCTCGTTAGGATTTTGGTGATTCCTGTTGGGATTTTTGGGATTCCCGTCGGGATTTTGGCGATTCCCGTCGGGATTTTGGGGATTCCTGTCGGGATTTTTGGGATTCCCGTCGGGATTTTGGCGATTCCCGTCGGGATTTTGGGGATTCCCGTCGGGATCTGGGGGCTCTCACCGGGTCTCGACGGTGAATTTGTTGGGCTGGTTGGTGGTGCCGCTCTGGATGCCGGGGCCGTGCACGCGCACCCGCGTGGGGTCACAGCCCTCGGTGACGGCCACGCGGAACGGGCTCAGCGGCACCGGGGACCCCCCGTAGGTCACATCCACCGTGTGCAGCCCTGGGGACACCAAATCCACCAAAACTCACCCAAAATCCACCAAAACCCCACCCAAGTACCTCAAATCCCACAAAAACCCTTCAAAAATTGCCCAAAACCTCTCAAATCCCACCCAAAAACCCACCAAAATCCTGCCAAAATGCCTCAAAAATCCCCTTCGAAATCGCCCTCGAAAATCCCCCCAAATCCCTCAAAACCCACCCAAAATCCCTCAAAAGTACCCAAAATCCCACAAAAATCCCCCTCAAAATCCCTCAAAAATCCCATAAAAATGCCTCCAAATCCGTCAAAAATCGCTAAAAAGCTCCCACAAAATCTCCCTCAAAATTGCACAAAAATCCCAAAAAAAATCCCCCCAAATCTCCAATATCCGTGCAAATCCAAACAAATCCCTCCAAATCCCAAAAAAATCCATTAAAATCCACCAAAATTACCGAAAATCCCCACAAATCACCCCAAAGATCCTCCAAAACCCCCAAAATCCCTGGAAATCCCCCAAAATCCCCCCCGGCATCCCGGCGCTCACCCTCCTCGTAGGGCGTGTACTCCACGTGGTAGGTGCCGTCGCCCCGGTCTTCCACGAAGGTCTCGGTGACGTTCCCGGAGGGGTTGGACACCAAGGCCTTGACCAGGGGCCCCCCGGCCTTGGCCACGGCGCGCGCGTCCACCTCGAACTCCGTCACCGCCTCGCGGAACACGCCTGAAACGGGGACGGAAACGGGGATTGGGGTCCTCTTCCAACCCAACTCAACTCAACCAAACTCAACTCATCCCAATCCAACTCAACACTTCCAACCCAATCCAACTCCACTCATCCCAACTCAACCCAAGCCATCCCAAGTCAACCCAACCCAACTCAACCAACCCAACCCAACTCAATTCTTACAAGCCAACTTAAACCCAACTCAACCCAATCCAATTCATCCCAACTCAACTAAACACAACTGAACTCAATCCAACTCAACCTAACTCAACTCAACCCAACCAATCCAACCCAACTCAACCCAACTCATCTCCACCCAACCAATCCTACCCAACTCAACCCATCCAAACCCACCCCTTCCCACCCTTCTAGGAATGACTTTCAATATCCCCTTCCACCCCAACCCAACTCACCCCTTCCACCCCACCCCAAACTCACCCTTCCCCTCCACGCCGGGCCCGTACACCTTGACTCCGGCCGTATCCACGGCGGCCGGCGCCGGCTCCACGCGCACGGTGCTGGGGAAGTGCGGCACGGGCTGCCCGCCGTACTCCACGGTGACGGTGTGCACGCCGGCGCTGCGCGGCGTGTAGGCGATGGTGTAGATGCCGTTGCCGTTCTCCTCCACCCTCACCTCCGCCTGCGCCCCGGCCTCCGAGGCGATGCCGATGGTCAGCTCGGCCGTGCCGGCGCGGCTGCAGTCCACCCGGAACCGCCCCGGCTGCCCGGCCGTGGCCTTCTCCAAGCCGGGCCCTTCGCAGGTGACCTTGGAAGGGTCGAATTTGGGCCGGATGGGCGCGCGGAAAGGCGAGCCGGGGATGTGGGCGCCGGCGAAGAGGATGTTGATGTTGTAGTCGCCGGGCTCGGTGGGCAGGTAGGACACGGAGCAGGTGCCGTCGCCGTTGTCCTGGCACTCGATTTTGGCCTCGCAGGGCCCCTCCACGGTCAGCCCCAAACCGCCCGTGCCGGCGCCTTTGGTGTCGATGGTGAACGGGGCCGGAACCCCCGCCAGGCCCCCCTGGAGACCGGGGCCGAAGGCGCGGACCTGGGGGATGGAGAGGTTGGGATGGGTTGGGTTGGGTTGGGTTGAGTTGGAAGAGGATGAGATAGGATGGGATGGGCTGGCTTGGGTGGGGTTGGGTTGAGTTAGGTTGGGTTGAGTTGCGTTGAGTTAGGATGGATGAGTTGAGTTGGGTTGGAAAAGGATGGGAAGGGCTGGGTTGGGTTGAGTTGGAAGAGGATGGGATGGGATGGGTTGGGTTGGGTTGAGTTGGGTTGGATGAGTGAGTTGGAGGAGAATGAGATGGGTTGGGTTTGGTTGGGTTGAGCTGGAAGAGGATGGGATGGGTTGGGTTGAGTTGGAAGAGGATGGGATGCAATGGGTTGGGTTGGGTTGAGTTGGGTTGGATGAGTGAGTTGGAAGAGAATAAAATGGGTTGGGTTTGGTTGGGTTGAGTTGGAAGAGGATGGGATGGGATGGGTTGGGTTGGGTTGGATGAGTGAGTTGGAAGAGAATGAAATGGGTTGGGTTTGGTTGGGTTGGGTTGGGTTGAGTTGGAAGAGGATGGGATGGGTTGATTTGGATTGGGTTGAGTCCCAGCACCGCCACCCCAAATCCTCCTCCACGAAACAACCCCAAACCCCCCCAAAACCCCTTCCCCTCACCTTGGAGGGGTCGGTGGGCGGCACGACCTCGACGGGGAAGGGGCTGCCGGGCACGGGGACGCCGTCGTAGGTGACCTCGACGCTGTGGGGGCCCTCGTCGCGCGGCACGAAGCGCACGGCGCTGCTCTCGGGGGCGGGGCCCGGCTCCACCGTGCACGGGACCCCCTTGCGCGACGGCCCCAAAATCCGCGCGCCCACCTTGCCCTGGCCCCCGGCGCCCTTGGCCTTCACCGTGAACTCCTGAGCCTTGCCCACCTCCAGCTCTGCGGGGACGGGATTGGGGAAGGGATTGGGGACGGGAATGGGATTGGGGAGCCCCCAAATCCACCCCAAAACTGGGGAGTGAATCACGAAATTGGGGAGGGGAATGGGACTGGGGAACCCCCAAATCCTCCTGGAAATTGGGGAGTGAATACTGAAATTGGGGAAGGGGAACAGGACTGGGAAACCCCCAAATCCACCCCAAAATTGGGGAAGGGAAAACCCCTAAATCCACCCCAAAACTGGGGAGTGAATCCCAAAATTGGGGAGGGGGAACGGGATTGGGGAACCTCCAAACCCACCCCAAAATTGGGGAGGGGAAACCCCCAAATGACCCCAGAAATTGGGAAGGGGATCCTGAAATTGGGGAGGGGGAACGGGATTGGGGAACCCCCAAATCCCCCCCAAAATTGGGGAGAGGATGCCAAAATTTGGGAGGGGAAACCCCCAAATCCCCCCAGAAATTGCGGGTGTGAATCCCGAAATTGGGCGGTGAATCCCAAATTTGGGGCACGAATCCCGGAATTGGGGATGGGGAACCCCAAACCTCCAGAACCCCCCAAGCTCTCGAGACCCCCCCCCAAACGCAGGGACCCCCCAAAATCCCCCGAAAAATCCCCCTAAAACTTCCCCAGGAACTCCCAATCCCAGAGACCACCCCAAACCCCCAGAATCCCCCAAAACCCTGGGACCCCCCCAAACCCAGGGACCACCCAGACCCCCCCAAATTTTGGGGACCCCCCAAAACCCCCCCAAATCCCCCCAAATTCCCCCTTACTGTCGTCCAGGCCGGAGATTTTGATCTTGCCCAGGTCCACCCCGGGGCTGACCCCGACGCTGAAGGGGCTTTTGGGGATGGGGTCGCCCCCGTAGGTCACCGACACCCCCAAATTACCCTGGGGGGGCACAGCCGGGTCAGGGGGGGTCCGGGGATTTTGGGGGACCCCCCCTGACCTGTTCCAGGTGGGGTTTTGGGGTTTCAGGGGATTTTTAAGGGTTTAAGGGAGTGTTTTGGGGGTGCAGGGGGTGATTTTGGGGTGTTTTGGGGTTTCAGGGGGGGTTTTTGGGGGTGCAGAAGCTGGTTTTGGGGGTTATTTCAGGTTTTGGGGTGCTGTACCTGCTGCACAGGTGTGTAGGTGTTGCTGTGGGTGGGTTTGGGGGTTGTTTTGGGGTTCAGGGTGTCCTACCTGCTGCACAGGTGTGTAGGTGATGCTGTGGGTGGGTTTGGGGGTTTTTGGGGGTTGTTTTGGGGTTCAGGGTGTCCTACCTGCT
>JAVTVJ010005863.1:0-17560 GCA_034509425.1 Eopsaltria australis
ACCTCCCCAGTCCCCCCGTCACCCCCCGCTGTCCCCCCGCTGTCCCCCCGCTGTCACCTCCCAGGTCTTGGCCAGGCGAGTCACGGCCGTGTTGCTCACACCAAACATCACCGCGAAGAAGGAATTCAGGTTCTTCTGCTCCTTGAGGCTGCAGGCGGGGACGGGGACGGCTCAGCGAGGGGGACGGGGATGGGGACAGCGACAGGGACAGGGCCGGGGACTCACTGTGCCGCCAGCTTGATGAATTTGCGGAGGAGCTGCGCCCGCCGCCCGAGCTCGGGGCACAGGCACAGCTCGGTGGCCACCCAGAACTGCAGCTCGTTGAAGCGCCGCATCACCCGCGCCAGGTTGGCCGTGCTGACCTCGTGGAACTTCTGCGGCCCCACGATGTAGTGAATCATTTCCACCTGCGAACCCCGCCAGGTGAGAGGCGAGGGGCGTCCCGAGCCCCCCGCTTTGCCCCGGCCGCTCCCGGCGCCGCCCAGACCTGGTGGATGCTCTTGAAGAGGTTCCAGTCGTAGTCGGTGAGGTGGCTGGCCAGGTCCTTGGAGCTGATCAGGTCCAGCGTGTCCGAGGAGCCGGCGTGGGGGCCCAGCTGCTCTGGGTGGGGGGTCTGGGCACGGGACAGGACCCCTGACCCCTCCTGCCCTCACCGGACCCCGGGAGAGGCGCAGGGATCCCCCAAACCGAGGGATCCCCCAAACCCAGGGATCCCCCAAACCCAGGGATCACCCTCGCACACCCCGAACCGAGGCACCGCAGCCCCCAACCCCTCTGGGGGGGTCTCCCCGGTACTGCCCACCCCGGACCCCACTCCGGACACTCACCACGCTGCCCAGCTCGTCCCTGCTGACCACGAAGAGCCTCTCGTTGAGCCCCAGCGCCGTGAAAACCCCCACGGCGTCCGGCGGCAGCACCGCTCTGTCTGCGGGGAGGGAACGCGGGGTCGGGATGGAGGAGGGGACAGATCCCGGCTGGGCACGGGGACAAGGCCACCCCAGGGGAGCCTCCTCACCTCCGGCAGAGTTCACCTTGACCAGGACGTGCTCCCGATCCCGGTCCCGGTCCAGGCGCGGCGCCAGCGCCCGCAGGACGTCCCGCACCGAGGCGTTCACGGGCAGCACCGACACCAGGCACGAGTGGTCGGGCCTGAAGATCTCGTAGGGCACTGGACGGGGACAAAAGGGACCTCAGTGTCCCCACGCCGGGAGGGACGGTCCCCACCGCGGGGCAGTACCTTTGTCCTGGGCTCTCAGCGCGCAGGTGCTGTCCAGGATCGCCTCCTCGGGACTCCCGAGCCACAGTCCCGAGCTCCGGGCCTGGGAAAGGTGGGAGAGGGGGGAGGATGCGGCTCCAGGCACCGCCCCTCCTGCGGGGTGTCCCCAAAGGGCAGAGGGGACCCCGATCCTGCCCTGCCACCCCTCAGGGTGTCCCTACCTTGGGCTGGGGGGACACGCTGCCGTCACCGTTCTCCAGCCTGCGGGAGGGGAAGGGGGAGGATGGAGCCGCCATTCCCGCATGGATCGGAACCGGGACCGGCCACCCTCGGGATTCGGCCACCCTCGGGATTTCGGTCACCTCCAGGATTTCGGCCACCCCCGGGATTCGGCCACCCCCGGGATTTCGGTCACCCCCAGGATTTCGGCCACCCCCGGGATTTCGGTCACTCCCAGGATTTCGGTCACTCCCAGGATTTTGGTCACTCCCGGGATTTCGGTCACCTCCGGGATTCGGCCACCTCCGGGATTTCGGTCACCCCCGGGATTTCGGTCACTCCCAGGATTCCAGCCACCTCCGAACCCCCGTGTGACACCCTCCCCACGGCCGGGAACCCACGCACCGGCGACAAAGCGGCTCCAGAGCCGCCCCAAAAGTTTCTCCCCGGGGAACCGCAGCCCCTCCGGGCACCGGGGGACACCGGGGGACACTTGGGGACACCGGGGGACTCACGCTCGGGGCCGCCGCCGCTCCTGGCCCTGCTCCTGGCCCAGCCCGCCCAGCCGGGGGTCCCCGCTCGCCAGGTCCGCCAGGTTCTGCGGGGACAGGCGGCCCGGGGGTGAGCGCGGGGCTGTCCCCGCCGGTCCCCGCGGTGTCCCCGTGTCACCCTGGCCGTACCTGCAGCAGCGCCGTGGTGCTGCGGTCGCCCTGCAGCAGCCGCCCGTAGAGCAGCACCCACTGGCTGACGAGGCGCAGGATTTTCCGCCGCTTGCGCAGGGAATAGGTGGCCTTGTCCTGCTCCGAGCCCTCCAGCGGCTCCGCGCGGAAACTGGGACCAGTCAAGGGTCACCAGTAAAACGTGGGGAGGGGCAGGGACCCGCAGGGATGTCACCTCCGGGAGATGGGGACCAGGGACCCCCATGGGTGTCACCCCGGGGATGCGCCCAAGAGCCCTAAAAGGGGATTTGGGGCTCGCCCTGAGGTGACAGGGACCAGGCTGAGCGTGTCCCCAGCGCGGGGTGGAGCCCAGTCCCCCCCAGTTCCCGCAGCAGAAGGATACTGGTGCAGCAGGGCCCGGCAGAGCTGCGAGGTCGGCATGAACACGGTGTAGGTGAGCAGGAAATCCCCCAGCAGCGTGTCTGAAAGGGACCGGGACAAGGTCACTCCTGTCCCCAGCGCCGTGGGGACACGGGGACGGCAGCCCAGGATACCCCGGGGCTGGCCTGGGGTGTCCCCAAGCCGCGGGGACCCCGCTGGTGGCGGAGCAGATTTTGTTCCTAAACCCCCTGGGAGGGAACGCAAATCGCGGGGATTGGCAGGAGCCGTCTCCAAGGCAGCGCCGGTGACGCCGGCTGGCATTTGTGACCCGCTGGGGACATCTCCTGACTCGCGGCTCTCCCGGATTTTGTGACCCGCTGGGGACATCTCCTGGCTCCCAGCTCTCCCGGAATCCGTGACCCGCTGGGGACATCTCCTGGCTCCCGGCTCGCCCGGGTTTTGTGACCCGCTGGGGACATCTCCTGGCTCCCTGCTCTCCCGGAATCCGTGACCCGCTGGGGACATCTCCTGGCTCCCGGCTCGCCCGGGATCCGTGACCCGCTGGGGACATCTCCTGGCTCCCGGCTCTCCCGGATTTTGTGACCCGCTGGGGACATCTCCTGGCTCCCGGCTCGCCCGGGTTTTGTGACCCGCTGGGGACATCTCCTGGCTCCCTCCTCTCCCAGGATCCGTGACCCGCTGGGGACATCTCCTGGCTCCCTGCTCTCCCAGGATCTGTGACCCGCTGGGGACATCTCCTGGCTCCCGGCTCTCCCGAGTTTCTCCTCTCCGAAGGCAGAGGGAGACCGAGAGGCGCGGGAGAGGCTCCGGTCCCCTCCCCTCCCTCTCCCGGCCCCGGTTTTAGGGATTTTTAGCGATTCCAGGGAGGTTCGAGCAGGATTTGGGGTTGGACACCGGGAATGAGGAGCCCCGCTCGGCGCCGCTCCCCCCTCCTGTCCCCAGCCCCGTGTCCGGGTGGCTCTGGGAGGGTCCCCGGCACAAGGGGACATCTCCACCTACCCACGGGGTCGTAGAGGGTGGCATCGAGCCTCATGAACTCCAGCAGGTGCTCCAGGATCTTCTCGGGTGTCCCGGCCATCACCAGGTACCTGGCGGGGACAGGAGGGGCGGATGTGGCACCGCGGTGACAGCACGGGCCGGTGTCGCTGCTCCGAGTCCCTTTGTCCCCTCTCCAAAAAGTGCCCCAAGGGGAGGGCGGAGGAGCAGCGGGGGCTGCTCGGGACAGGGACAGGGACAGGGACAGGGACAGGGGTGTCACCTGCTGTGAGGGGGACAGGGACAGGGGTGGCACTTGCCACAAGGGGGAGAGGGGTGTCACCTGCTGTGAGGTGGACAGGGGTGTCATCTGCCACAAGCAGGACAGGGACAGGGGCGTCGCTTGCTGTGAGGGGGACAGGGACAGTTGTGTCACCTGCTGTGAGTGGGACAGGGACGGGAGTGTCATCTGCCACAAGGGGGACAGGGGTGTCACCTGCTCTGAGGGGGACAGGGACAGGTGTGTCACCTGCTGCCAGGGGGACAGGTGTGTCACCTGCTGTGAGGGGGACGGGAACGGGGGTGTCACCTGCCACAAGTGGGAAAGGGGTGTCACCTGCTGTGAAGGGGACAGGGACAGGTGTGTCACCTGCTGTGAGGGGGACAGGGACAGGGGTGTCACCCGCCACACGGGGGACAGGGCTGTCACCTGCTGCCCCTCGCCGAGGCCGCCTGGCCGCTGCCACCCTGCAGGTCCTTCTGCAGCACCAGCACCACCTTGCCGTGCTCCTTCAGCCGCACCGTGTTGGCCTCCACGTCCTGCGGGGCCGACCCCGCGTCAGCCCGGCCGCGACCCCCAAAAATCCCCCCCCAAAATCCCACCCGGGGCCGAGCCCCCTCGGCGGCCCCACCTTGAGGATGCGGTTGAAGTCCTGCTTGTCCACGCGCAGGAAGTGACAATTGTCCTCGCGCAGGAGGATGGTGGCCGCCCGCGGGGCGTCGTTCACCAGAGCCAGCTGCCCGAAGTCGTCGCCCTCGTGCAGGGTGGCCACCAAGCCCTGGGGACAGCACGGGAGGTGAGCGATGGTGACACTGGGGGTGTCCCACTCATGCAGGGTGGCCACCAAGCCCTGGGGACAGCACGGGAGGTGAGCGATGGTGACACTGGGGGTGTCCCACTCATGCAGGGTGGCCACCAAACCCTGGGGACAGCACGGGAGATGAGGGATGGTGACACTGGAGGTGTCCCACTCATGCAGGGTGGTCACCAAGCCCTAGGGACAGCACGGGAGATGAGGGATGGTGACACTGGAGGTGTCCCCCTCGTGCAGAGTGGTCACCAAACCCTGGGGACAGCACGGGAGGTGAGCGATGGTGACACTGGGGGTGTCCCCGGAGTGTCCTCCTCGTGCAGGGTGGCCACCAAGCCCTGGGGACAGCACGGGAGATGAGGGATGGTGACACTGGGGGTGTCCCCGAGGTGTCCCCCTGATGCAGGGTGGCCACCAAACCCTGGGGACAGCACGGGAGATGAGGGGCGGTGACACTGGAGGTGTCCCCGAGGTGTCTCCCTTGTGCAGGGTGGCCACCAAACCCTGGGGACAGCACGGGAGGTGAGGGGCGGTGACACTGGAGGTGTCCCCCTGATGCAGAGTGGCCACCAAGCCCTGGGGACAGCACGGGAGGTGAGCAATGGTGACACTGCAGTGTCCCCGAGGTGTCCCCCTTGTGCAGGGTGGCCACCAAGCCCTGGGGACAGCACGAGGGATGAGCGATGGTGACACTGCAGTGTCCCCAAGGTGTCCCCTCGTGCGCGGGGACAAACCCACCTTGCCGTGGGTGACCACGTTGACCGAGCCCTTCCAGATGATGTACCACGAGGTGCCTTTGTCACCTTGGCTGAACACTGGGACAGCGCCCGGGGGAAACAAAAAAAAAGAGGGGGAAAATCCACATTTTTGGGAACGGCTCCGGTGTCCCCAAGCTGGGGACCCCGAGTGCCCCCGGTGACTCACGGACGGTGCCCGCGCGCTGGTGCCCCTCGAACATCAGCACGGCCGCCAGCTCCCGCTTCACCTGCGCCAGGGGACAGCCCTGTCACCCCCTGGTGACAGCAGGGGACGCGGGGGATCGGGGAGTGCGGGGGGAAGGGGCCGAGGGAGGCACAGAGGGGATCGGGAGGGGAAGAGAAGGGGTGCAGGAGGATTTGGGGACCGGGGAGGGATTCCTGGACGGGAATTGATGGAATTCGGGAGGATTTGGGGCTCAGGGGGGCATTCCTGGACAGGAATTGATGGAATTCAGGAGGATTTGAGACCCAGGAAGGGATTCCTGGATGGGAATTGATGGGATGCAGGAGGATTTGAGACCCAGGAAGGGATTCCTGGACAGGAATTTATGGGATTCAGGAGAATTTGAGACCCAGGAAGGGATTCCTGGACAGGAATTTATGGGATTCAGGAGGATTTGGGGACCAGGAAGGGATTCCTGGACAGGAATTGATGGGATTCAGGAGAATTTGAGACCCAGGAAGGGATTCCTGGACGGGAATTGACGGGATTCGGGAGGATTTGGGGCTCAGGGGGGCATTCCTGGACAGGAATTGATGGAATTCGGGAGGATTTGGGGCCCAGGGGACACCCCCACCCCTCAGGATTTGGGGACACAGCCACACGCACCGAGTTGGAGAGATGAGCCACGGCTTTGATGTGCAGCAGCTCCTCGAAGATCAGCTCCAGCTCATCCTGCGTGCGCTGGGCGGGCCTGGGGGGGTCCGGGGGGGGAGGATCAGCGGCTCCCTGTGCCCCCCACCCAGGGCTCAGCCCCCCTCTCCAGCCCCCTTTCCCTCCGCGGGTGCCATTCTCGGGTCACCCCACCCGCAGCAGCCCCTTGGGTGCTCCAGACCCCCCCAAAAAGAGCCGAGAAGACCCAAAGGAGCCCCCCCCGAGCCCCGCGGGGCACTCACGGCTTGCGCAGGGCCATGGAGAGCAGCGCATCGGGGCCCAGCTGGGCCAGGAACCCCAAAGCCTCCAGCAGCTCCTCGGGGTCCCGCGGCCCCGCTCCGGGCTCGGGGCTGAGCTCCAGCTCGGCAAAGCGATAAAACTGCGTGTCCTTGTCCTGGAAGTGCCACTCCTGCCTCACTGCGGGGCGACAGCGGCCGTCAGCTCCGCTCTGAACCGCCCCCCCCCGCCCCGAGACTCACCTGAGACCCCCGGAACCCTCACCGTGGGTCAGGACCCCTCCGTCCACCAGCACCTGCCCGATGCCCACGGCCTGGCCGCGCGTCTGGACGGCCACGCCGGCGCTCAGCAGCCAGTCCACCAAATCCTTCCCCGAGCAGCACTGCCTGGGGGGGGGACAGGGAGTGAGAACCCCCCGGGATGGGACCCCCGGAGCCCCCCAAAACCCCCCCCGAGCCGGCGTCGCACCGGTGGTGCCGCAGGTGGTGTTTGTGGTCGCGGATGAGGCCGGGCCGGGAGCTGCTGAGGTGGGCGAACAGGAGCTTCCCGGCCCTCCAGATCTTCTCCGAGGATGCCTGAGGGTGACAGGGGGACAAGGGAGGTGGTGGGTGGGGGGCTGGGTTGTCACCTGTCCCCCTCCCCCGGTGCCCCGCCATGGTCATTGCCTGCCCCAGGAGTGGCCGAGGACACAGAGAGACCGATGGCTCCAGGATTTGGGGGTGCTGCCGTCTCCACACCCCCTCAGCCTCCCCAAATTACATCCCCAGGCTCCCGCCCCACACCCCTCACCCTCCCAAATTTCACAAATCCCCGGCTCCCCCCCACCGCCCCTAAGCTCCCAAATTGCACATCCCCGGCTTCCCGCCCCACCCCCTCAGCCTTCACGGCCAAATTCACATCCGCGGCTCCCCCCACCCCCTCAGCCTCCCCAATTCACATGCCCCGGCTGCTCCCCAACCCCTAGCCCTCCCCAAATTCACATCCCGCGCTCCCCCCCACCCCCTCAGCGCTCCCCAAATTCAACATCCCCGGCTCCCGCCCCCACCCCCTCAGCCTGCCCGGCAAATTCACATCCCCGGCTCTCCCCAACCCCTCACCCTCCCCAAATTCACTCCCCCCGGCTCCCCCCACCCCTCAGCCTCCCCAAATTCACTCCCCCCCCGGCTCCCCCCCACCCCCTCAGCCTCCCCAAATTCACATCCCCGGCTCCCCCACCCCCCTCAGCCTCCCCCAAAATTCCCAATCCGGCCGGCTCTCCCCAAACCCTCAGCCTCCCCCAATTCACATCTCCCCGGCTCCCCCCCGCACCCCCTCAACCTCCCCAAATTACACTCATCGCCCGCTCTCCCCCACCCGCCTCCCGCTCCCCAAATTCACATCCCGCTCGCCCACCCACCCTCAGCCGTCCCCAAATTCCCACATCCCGGGCTCTCCCAACCCCCTCACCGCCTCGCCCAAATTCAAATCCCGCTCCCCCCACCCTCAAGCCTCCCGCAAATTTCACATCCCCGGCTCTCCCCCACCCCTCCGCCTACCCCAAATTCACATCGCGGCTCTCCCCCCACCCCCTCAGCCTCCCCAAATTCACATCCCCGGCTCTCCCCACCCCCTCAGCCTCCCCAAATTCACACCCCCGGCTCTCCCCCACCTGGGTGATGCTGTGTCCATAGTCCAGGCTGGATTCCGAGTCCAGGAGTGGGGTCTGGAAAACCAAATGGGAGGGGGTTGTGGTGGCTGTGGGGGCTCTGGGGTGCCCCCCTCACCCCACACAGCCGGAGGGGGGGTCCTGACACCCCCAGAGCTGACCCAGCTCTTCACCAGGCGAGGGGGCAGCTCCACAGCAGCCAGATCCAGAATCCAGAACCCAAATCCTGAATCCAGAACCCAAATCCTGAATCCAGAACCCAAATCCTGAATCCAGAACCCAAATTCCGAACCCAGCACTCAGATCGTGAATCCAGCACCCAAATCTCGGATCCAGCACCCAAATCCCGAACCCTTCACTCAAATCCTGAATCCGGCATCCAAATTCCGAATCCAGAGCCCAAATCCTGAACCCAGCGCCCAAATCTTGAACCCGACACCCAGATCCTGAATCCAGAACCCAAATCCTGAATCCAGTACCCAAATCCTTCACCCAGCACCCAAATCCAGCACCCAGTTCTTGACCCCAGCACCAATTTCCTGAATCCAGGACCCATTTCCTGCACTCAGCTCCTGACCCCAGTCCCCCTCTCGAGCTCATTTTTCTCCCACCTGCTCCTCTCGGGGATGCTCCAGGTAAAAACAAACCCACGGAGGGACAAACCCCTGTCCCCCGCAGCCCCGCCCGGATCCCGGGGCAAAGGTGGCCGAGCTCCGGTGCCGGCGCTGCCCGCGGGGACCGAGGCACCCGCGCTCCGACCTGGCCACGGCCCTGGATAAACAACCTGGGCCCGCACCCGTCAGACCAGTTCCCGGCACCGGGAACGCGCCGGGAGCGCTCACCCGGCACGGGGCCACGGCCACCCCTCCGAGGGACACCCACCCGCACGGGGGACACCCCCACGGGGGATTTTTGGGGGTTCCCAAGGAGCCACTCAAAAAGCGGCGTCTCCAGGGATCCCCCCGGGATCTGCGGGCTGCGGACGGGGAAGGTTGGAGCAATCCCAGCCCAGGGGACGCTCCGGATGGAAGACGCAATTAAATGAGAGTTAATTAGTGCAGGATCCTCGAGGCTGAGGCTCCACCTGCTCCCAGCACTTTGCAAACGGCTCGGGTGGAATTCGAGGAGCGGGCGGGGAGCGAGCGGCTCTGGGAGCGCTGCAGGTCCCGGGGGACGCGTGCCACCTGTCCCCGAGGCTGGGACAGCGCTCCTGGCACAGCCACAGTGTCACCAATGCTGCGACACCTCTCCTGACCTGGCCACACTGTCCCCAAGGCAGGGACACGGTGACTCAGGCGCTCTGCAAACTGTGCCGAGCCCCGTGACGGCCGCGGGGAGCAGGAACCGCTCCGAGCAAATGTTTGCGAACGGGAGCCGGGAGGCGGCCGGGGAGCGGAGCTGCTCTGGGGACACGGAGGTGACACCCCGTGGGAGCCGCAGGTCCCTGTCACACGTGGGAGCAGGAGATTTGTGTCACCCCATGGGTGCAGGAGGTCCCTGTCACCCCCTGGGAGCAGCAGCTCTGTGTCACCCGTGGGTGCAGGAGGTCCCTGTCACCCCCTGGGAGCAGCAGCTCCGTGTCACCCGTGGGTGCAGGAGGTCCCTGTCACCCCCTGGGAGCAGCAGCTCTGTGTCACCCGTGGGTGCAGGAGGTCCCTGTCACCCCCTGGGAGCAGCAGCTCCGTGCCACCCGTGGGTGCAGCAGCTCCGTGTCACCTCGTGGGTCCAGGCGAGCCCTGTCCCGGTCCCCAGACGTCCTCCGCTGTCCCCCAGCAGCGAGCTCTGTCCTTGGGGCACAGAGCCAGCCTGTGCCCCGGTCCAGCCCCGGCCACGCTCCAAGGACACCGACAGCGACACAAAAACCCCTCTCAAGGATCAGATTCCTCCTTCCCGGGGCTTCCTCACTGCTCTGGAATCACCCAAATCCTCCCGCTGTCCCCGTCGCCCCTCCCCGGAGCATCCAGCCGCGGGTCGGGACCCGCAGGACGCCCCCCAAAACCCCCCCGATTGTCACGGCGTGGCTCCAAGCAGCTTCCTAAGGAGTTGCCTTTTCCATCTTCCTGCCCACGGGACACGCCGGGATCCTGCCTTTCTCCAGGATTCCGGCAGCTCCGGGCTCCGAGCCAAGGCCGCCAGCGGCCGTTCCGCGCTCGGGGCCGCTTTTGTTTGGGATCCCGAGGAAAACAAGCGCGGCTATTTCGGGCTTTACGGCTCCGGAGAAAGTCCTCGCCCATCCGCAGCCTCCGCAGCCCCGGGATGGGGCTCGGCATCCCCCGGGAAAAGGCTCGGGGACCCGCTGTCCTCGCCAGGGACGCGGCGGGGGCTGGCACGGTGGCACTTGTGGCTGGCACGGTGGCATTTGTCCCCTGGGAAGGGCGAGGGACGGAGCCGGCTTGGGGACAGCGATGTCCCTTGGAGGCGGGAGGGATTTGCTGGCGCTGGGATCAGGTCCCCAAGAGGGATGAGAGGGAGCCAGGACGGCGGGAGGAGTTTCCAGGAGCTTCCAGCGACGGCGACAAGGGACAATAGTGTCGCTCCAGGCGCTTCCCTGACGCTCACCTGCCCCAGGAATGGCTGTGCTGGGATAAAATCCCCCTTTCCCTGCTCGGATCGGCTCCGTCCCTTCCATCCCTGGGTGTCCCCCGCAGAGGGGACATTCCTGCCGCGCCGCAGGTGCCACCGCTGCCCGGCCTGGTGGGATTTATCCCAGTTTATCCCAGGAATGCTCCAGGCCTGCGGCTTCCCAGGCTTAGCGCCCCTCCAAAGCCCTTCCCAAAGTCCGCTCCTAAAAGTTCCGCAGAGAAAAAAACTCGGGAAAAAAAAGGGAAAAGCGACGAAAATCTCCAGGAGGGAACCCCTGAGCTGCGTGAAAATGCCCAAAGCGGGATCGTTCCCCTAAAACAATTCCACATTTTTTTTCCTTGAAAAGTGTCCCAGGTCAAGCAGCGTGGGAAGGGGAAGGACGCAAAGCTCCGGAAGCTCTGCCAGGACTCCAGGGTCACCTCCCCGCCCAGAGGGGACGAGGAGGGGCCGAGAGCAGGGCCCGGGACCCCCGGGAGCCCCCCGCCTCCCGGGACCAGAGCGGAGGACGCGATGGGACAAATCCGTGCTGCGGGAACGGGCGGGGGAGCTCCGGGAACGCCGCGTGCCACCGGGAATGCCCTTCCTGCTGCCGGCCGGGCTGGGATGCGCCGCCGGGCACCTGGCACCGGGCTCGCTTCACGCCTGGCCGCCCGTTCCGCTCCGCTCCGCCCGGAGACGGGCCCGGGGCGGGCGGCTGGGGAAGTGCGCAGCTCAGCTGCAGCCTCACCTGGCTCCTTGTGCCCTCACCTGGCTCCTTGTGCCCTCACCTGGCTCCTTGTGCCCTCACCTGGCTCCTTGTGCCCTCACCTGGCTCCTTGTGCCCTCACCTGGCCCCTTGTGCCCTCACCTGGCTCCCTGCAGCCCTCACCTGGCTCCCTGCACGCCTGGATTCACTCCCTGTACCCTCACCTGGTTCCTTCCTCCCTCACCTGGCTCCTCGCACCCTCACCTGCACGCCTGGCTTCACTCCCTCCTCCTTCACCCGGCTCCCTGCACGCCTGGATTCACTCCCCGAGCCCTCACCTGGCTCCTTCCACCCTCACCTGGCTCCTTCCACCCTCACCTGGCTCCCCGCGCTCCTGGACTCCCTCCCCTCCTCTCATCCCTGGATTCCCGGTGCTCGGGAGACCCCCGGCCCACATCCCTCAGCGGATCCCCTGGATTCGGGACACGCTCCCCCCATTCCCCAGTCCCCCAGGGGATCCCCTGGATTCGGGACACGCTCCCCCCATTCCCCAGTCCCCCAGCGGATCCCCTGGATTCGGGACACGCTCCCCCCATTCCCCAGTCCCCCAGGGGATCCCCTGGATTCGGGACACGCTCCCCCCATTCCCCACTCCCTGGACCCAGCCCCCCAGGGGATCCCCTGGGATTCGCGGGATTCACGCTCCCCCCATTCCCCACTCACCCAGCGGATCCCCTGGATGCGGGGCAGGCTCCCCCCGGCCCCCTCCAGCCGCACCTCGTAGCTGGAGCTCCGGAACAAGTGCATCTTCCTGAGCAGCCCCGAGATCCGCGCTCCGTCCGCTCCGGGACCCCCGGGGGTTTGCGGGGGGGCGGCGGCGGCTCCGCTCCCCGGCTCCAGCCCCGCTCTCCCCGGCCCCGCTCCCCTCCGCGCCCCCCCGGCCGCTCCCCCCGGCCCGGCCCCGCGCACCTTCATGCGGCGGCGGCGGCGGGGGGGGGCGAGGCCATCGCGGCCACGGCCCGGGGCTGCTCCGCGGCTCCTCGGGACGGGGCCGGGCTCGGGAGCGGCTCCGCCGCCGCCGCCGCCGCGCCCGCCCCGCCCCGGCCGCGGGAGCTCCGCCCGCGGCTCCTCCCCGGCTCCCACGGCCCCGCAACCGGGAGGGACCCCGAGGCTGGAGGGGACCCCACGGCACAGCCCCGAGTCCGCCCGTGGGAGCCCCCAGCCTCCCGGGATCCCCGGGTTTGGATTTCGGGGGGTATCCAGGGGTTCCTGAGCGCCTCAATGAGACCCTGGGGTTTGGGGGATCTCAGGGGACTGCCCTGCCCTGCCCAGTCTGGGGGGCAAAAACAGCACCTGGAGAGGCTGGGAAGAGGGAGGGGGGTTGTACTGGGAATCGTTTATACCGGGAATGGTTTATACTGGGAATGGTTAATATTGGGACTGGTTTATACTGGGAAGCTGGTTCGTACTGGGGAGGCGGCCCCCAGCCCCCCGCCGAAGCAGCAAAGCTGGAGCGAGGCCCAGCGGTCCTGGGAGAGCTTTTTCAGGGGCTTTTGGCGAAAAAGCGAAGGGGTTTCTGCCAAACGGAGCCTTTACTTTTGACAAAAATCCCAACTTTCAAAAATTCGAAGCTGCCTTTAAATCGGCCCCCACCCCGGCCAGAGCAAGGATGAGAAACATCAGCTGGATTCAAGGAATGTTTGGAAAGAGCCTCGAGCCTTCCCTGCTCCCCCTCCTGCCCAGGCACCCGAGGGGCTTTGGGGGTCACAGCGGGGTCCCCAAATCCCCTCCGAGATGTGGCCTCCCAGCGCGGCCTCGGGCACATCCCTGAGCAGCGGGACAGGGGCGGCGATCCCGATCCTTCCTCCCCCTCCCCGATCCCTCCCCCCGCTGCCTCTGCGGGCGCCTGGAGGCCGAGGACGCTTTTCCCGGGATTCCTGGAGGCTCCGGGATCACAACAACCTCCCCCGAGCTGGAGTCCCCACGCCAGGAGCTGCCCCGTGACCCCGGGGCTGCTCCCGGCGCTGTTCCAGCCACGGTTCCCTCGGCCGGGCCGCGGGTCCCCGGCACGGGCGGGGGATCCCGGCCGTGCACAGACACGTCCCCCCCATATGCAAATCAGAGCTAATTAAGAGAAGGAGGAAGAGGCCTGAGGAAGGCAGCAGCTTTTGGAGCCCGGGCAGCCGCACCCTGGCAGCCGAGCCAGAGACACCTGCCCTGGGCCCCCCCTCGGGGACCGCGGGCGGTTCCTCCCTTGGCTGAGGCTTCCACCACCCCGTTCCAATTCCGATCCCGTCCCAATCCCATCCTATTCCACGCTATCCCATCCCATCCTGTCCCAATCCCATCCTATTCCACGCTATCCCATCCCATCCTGTCCCAATCCCATCCTCTTCCACGCTATCCCATCCCATCCTGTCCCAATCCCATCCTATTCCACCCTATCCCATCCCATCCTGTCCCCATCCCATCCCAGCCCAGTTCAGACCCAGGAATGAGGGTCCCCCCACCCCTTTCAGTCTCTTTGTCTCCTCGCTTCCTCCCACCCCGCATTCCTGGGAACGGCTCCCAGTCCCGCTGGAGCTTCCCGAGCCTGCGGGGGATGGCCCGGAGCGGCTCCGCTCGCCCGGGATGCGGGATGGGGCTCGGGAGGGCCGGGGGTCACCGACCCCTCTCCCGTGGGGGCTGCGGGGACCCCAATCCCTCGGGAAATCAGCCGGAGCATCCCAGTGGCTCTGTCCAGCCCAGTATCCCGGAGTTACTGGACCAGTGAGGGGTATGGGGGCGGGGGTGAGGCAATCACAGAGCAGTGATGGTGTCCCTGAAGTGTCCCTGAGCCCGGGGACATCCCTGACCCCTCATCCCATCCCTGGAGCGGGGGGAATCCCAACACTCCCAGTGCCCCCCGCACTTTCCCGCTGGCTCGGGATCGCCGGGGAATCGCGGCCGGGTGCGGGGTCACCGATCCCGGCCGCTTCCAGAGGCTGCTTCCAGAGGCTGCCCGGCTCTGGATCGCTCGGAGCAGCAGCTCCGGCCCCGCCTTATCAAACTCTTATCGCTCGTTTAACTTGAGCAATCATTAATCCCGCGGAGCAGTCGCGTCCCCGCCGAGCTCCGGGCGGCTTTAGGGCAGTTCTGGCTTCCCGGGGAGGAAATCTCCTCCCAAAATCCCAAATTCTAAAGAGAATCCAGGTTCCCAGGACAGCAAACGCTGACCCCGCTCCCCGCCCTTCACCCAGCGAAGTCAGAACGGAGTCAAATCGGAGTTAAATCCCAATATTTCCGCTCCATCCCCTGTTTTGCCTCCGTTTCCTGGAAATGAGTGGCCGGCTCTTGTTCCCTCGGCACGGCAGGAATTCCAGGGGGAACCTGGGAACTCGCGGTGTCCCCCCAAGAGGATTCGGCTGGCAGGTTGGGGGGGGGTGGAGGAAAACCTTCCGTATTTATCATCTCCCCGGTTCGCAGGGACACGGCCACAAATCAGCCCCGAAAATCCAATCCTGGGGAAAACGGCTGGGAATTTACTGCGCCGCGGGTTTGTCCTTTTAATGCCGCTGCTTTATGTATTTCTCTCCCTCCAACCCCTATTTATTTCCTGTTTATTGGCCCAGCCTCCCCTAATTTATGTTTTCATTACTTTGATTAACGCTCCTGCTCCCCCTGACATCGTTATTCCGGCGCGCTTTCCCCGAGCGTCTTCCCCGAAACCCTCGGTGTCAAATAATCCTCGGATTTAGCCGGGATGATTTGTAATTTAATAAGCGGCTCCACCGCCGTGTTTTATCTCCTAATTGGCCCAGAATTAGCAGCGATTCCGGAATTAACACAAATTATGGGATGCCCCTCGTTATTGTGACGGGGTTTTATTGGGTTGGAACAGCAGCTTTAGGAATTATCGGAGCCACGCTCGCCAGTTCTGGGTGTGATTCATTTCTGGATCATCCACGGGTGATAACTCGGGCGGGAATTGCTGCCGTGGAGGGGATGCTGCTCTTGGGGAATGAAGGAAGGAAGGAAGGTTTTGGTCTCCCAGGCGGTTTAATTTCATTTAATTTCATTTCATTCCCTCATTATCATTTGGGGAACGTGATGTGTCTTGTTCTCCCGGTCTTTCCGTGCCCCGCTCGGCTCCTTCCTGAAACAATTCCCAGATTTGCGTCTCCGAGGAGCCGCGAACGCCTCAGATCTGAGCTCAGTGAGAGCTGATCGTCCAGAAAATCATGGAAAAGTGGGATTGTTCAGGTTGGAAAAGCCCTCTAAGCTCATCGAGTCCCACCAGGAGAGAGGAGAAGGAAAATCAATGTTTTTCCCCCAAGGTGGGATTTGTAACAATTCCTCGCACCAGGAACGGCCGAGACCTCCCCTTTTCCTCAACTTTTCCTTTTTCCTTTCACCTTCGGCTTTTTAACATTCCTGGGGTCTCAATCCCAGTAATTCCCATGGATGAAATGTTCCTTTAAAAGAGGGAAAACAAACAAACAAAAAAAAAGGCCTCAAGGACAAACTCTCAGGACAAAACTCCAGGCTGTTCCCAGCCCTCGGGAAACAGCCAGGGCTGCCCCCATCCCGGATGATTTTCCTCCTTTTGTTCCCAGATCCAGCCCCCACCGAGCTGTCCCCGCTGCGGGGCGGAGGGAGGAGGAGGAGGGAGGAGGAGGAGGAAGGATCCCTCATCCGGTAAATCCGGCTGTTTCCCAGCTGTTCCCGAGGCTCTCCGGGCAGGAGCAATAACCGGGAAAACTCTGGGCAACCTGGTCACCAGGTGCTGGGGAACAGGGCCAAGGTCCACGGCTCTGGAAAATCCAGGTGTTACCCGGAGCTGCTCCCTGAGGTGGGCAGGGAAGGCAAATTTTGGGTCAAAAAGGTGAAAATCGCTCAGCAAAGTGGGAGCTGGGCAGGAGGAATGGGAACAGGAACAGGAACGTTGCTGTTCCCACCTGGAGCTGCTCCCTGACGTGGGCAGGGAAGGAAAATTTTGGGTCAAAAAGGTGAAAATCCCTCAGCAGGATGGGAGCTGGGCTGGAGGGATGGGAATGTCGCTGTTCCCACCTGGAGCTGCTCCCTGAGGTGGGCAGGGAAAGCAAATTTTGGGTCAAAAAGGTGAAAATCCCTCAGCAGGATGGGAGCTTCGGTGGAGGAATGGGAATGTCGCAATTCCCACCTGGAGCTGCTCCCTGAGGTGGGCAAGGAAGCCAATTTTGGGTCAAAAAGGTGAAAATCGCTCAGCAAAGTGGGAGCTGGGCAGGAGGAATGGGAACAGGAACAGGAACGTTGCTGTTCCCACCTGGAGCTGCTCCCTGAGGTGGGCAGGGAAGGCAAATTTTGGGTCAAAAAGGTGAAAATCGCTCAGCAAAGTGGGAGCTGGGCTGGAGAAACAGGAACAGGAACAGGAACGTCGCTGTTCTCACCTGGAGCGGTTCCTCCTCCTCTCCCCATCCTCATTTCCATCCCATCCACCTTCCCCTTCCCCTCGGAGTGAGGATTTGGGATGGAATTCCAACCACGTGAATGCCTGGAATGGAATTCCCAAGGAAGCTGTGGCTGCCCCATCCCTGGAAGAGGATCCCGGGCCAGGTTGGAGCACCTGGGATCGAGGGAGGTGCCCCTGGATGGGCTTTAAGGTCCCTCCAGCTCAAACCAGTCCGGGATTTTGGGATGTTTGGGAGCGGGATATCCCACACTGGCACCGCTGGGAATTCACATTCGCGACACAAACTGATCAAAAAGCTGATTCCTGCCCCAGAAATTCCGGCTCCAGGTGCCGGAGCCTCCCGGGGCTGGCGGAATTCCAGGTGCCGTCATTTCTTGGGTGAGATTTCCCTGAGCTGGCGGAGCTCTTCCCCTCGGGCACAGGTGACTCAGGTGTCGCCGGTCGGGACACGCCGGGTGATGTCACCTCAGGCGGTGACATCGGCGTGGCAGCGCTGCTGTCCCTGGTTTTGGGGTCAGGGACAGGAGCTGTTCCCGGTGTGGGTTCCACCGGGATCACCGGGATCATCCCTTGGCTCCCTGCGCTTGTTTTGTCTCCCCCCAAATTTTTGTGGATGGGTTTTTGCTGATCTTGCCTGAATTTGGGGTTGGAGTTACAGGGAAAAAAAACCACAGAAAAGCAGCCAAAACAAACCCAAAAAACAACAAAACCAAATAAAAAAAAACCCAGCCAAACCAAACCTAAAAAACAACAAAACCAAACAAAAAAAACCCAACCAAACCAAA
>JAVTVJ010005864.1:0-18572 GCA_034509425.1 Eopsaltria australis
GACCCAAAACTTCCCCAAAAAGTCCCCAAAATGACCCAGAACTGCCCCAAATTTCCCCAAATCGCCCCAAACTGCCCCCAGATCCCCCTTTCCCCCCCTAAAAACCGCATTTTCCTCCATTTTCAGCCATCTTTTTCCATATTTGGTCATTTTTCCCATCTAAGGCCGCCTCATTTGCATAGCGGCCGCGGCCCCGCCCCCAGGGGCGTGGCCTGACGGGCGACTCCTCCCCCAGCAGGCGGCGCATGCGCAGCTCCTGCTCGGCTTGGCTCTAGCCCGGCAGGCACTGAGACCTCCCGGCCACTAGGTGGCGCTAACGCAGTGGGTTTTGAGGCGATCTGAGGGCTTTGGGGGGAAATGTAGGGGATGATGGGGGTCCCAGGTAGAATATGGGGGATTGTGGGGTGAATTTGGTGGATTTTTGGGATCCCTGAGGGGTTTAGTGGCACCTGAAGTGGATTTTGGGGTGAATTTGGGGGATTTTGGGGGTCCCTGAGGGGTTTAGAAGGATCTGAGCAGGATTTTTGGGTGAATTTAATGGGGATTTTGGGCTGACCATATTTGTCCCTGATTAGCATAAAGGGCGTGGCCACACCCAGTGATCACGGGGCCTTGTTTGAATCAAAAGGGGCGTGGCCTAACACCAACATCCACACTCCAACCTCATTTGCGTATAGTCGGTGAATATTCATCATTTTTTTGCATAAATACAGGCGTGATTCCATTAGATCTTATTCATTCCCTTGCAATAAACTTCATTTGCATGAAAAGCAGAGTCCATCAGCGTTAATTAATCGCATTTCCATCATTTGCATCAAGTGTTTCCCCAAGCCCTCCAAAATGACCCCAAAATGACCCAGAACTGCCCAATTTTCCCCAAATCCCCCCAAACTGCCCCCAGATCCCCCTTTTCCCCCCCTAAAAAATGCATTTTCCTCCATTTTCAGCCATCTTTTCCATATTTGCTCATTTTTCCAATCTAAGGCCGCCTCATTTGCATAGCGGCCGCGGCCCCGCCCCCAGGGGCGTGGCATGACGGGCGACTCCTCCCCCAGCAGGCGGCGCATGCGCAGCTCCTGCTCGGCCTGGCTCTAGCCCGGCAGGCACTGAGGACTCCGGCCACTAAGGTGGCGCTTAACGCGTGGTTTTGAGGCGAATATGAGGCTTGGGGGGAAATGTAGGGATTGATAGGGGCCGCAGGTAGAATATGGGGGATTGTGGGGTGAATTTGGTGCTTGGGATCCCCCTGGGTTCGGGGCACCTGAAAGTGGATTTGGGAGTGACATTGGGGATTTTGGGGTCCTTGAGACGGTTTAGGGGGATCGAAGAGTTTTGGGTGATGGGGTTGGTGACCAGGTTGTCCCCTATTGCTAAGGCGTAGGCAAGCCGTGATCACGGAGCCTTTTTAGAATCAAAAGGGGCGTGGCCTAACACCAACATCCACACTCCAACCTCATTTGCGTATAGTCGGTGAATATTCATCATTTTTTGCCATAAATACAGGCGTGATTCAATTAAATCTTATTCATTCCCTTGCAATAAACTTCATTTGCATGAAAAGCAGAGTCCATCAGCGTTAATTAATCGCATTTCCATCATTTGCATCAAGTGTTTCCCAAGCCCTCCAAAAGACCCAAAATGACCCAAAACTTCCCCAAAAAGTCCCCAAAATGACCCAGAACTGCCCCAATTTTCCCCAAATCCCCCCAGACTGCCCCCAGATCCCCCTTTTCCCCCCTAAAAACCGCATTTTCCTCCATTTTCAGCCATCTTCTCCATATTTGCTCATTTTTCCCATCTAAGGCCGCCTCATTTGCATAGCGGCCGCGGCCCCGCCCCCAGGGGCGTGGCCTGACGGGCGACTCCTCCCCCAGCAGGCGGCGCATGCGCAGCTCCTGCTCGGCCTGGCCCTAGCCCGGCAGGCACTTAGACCTCCCGGCCACTAGGTGGCGCTAACGCAGTGGGTTTTGAGGCGATCTGAGGGCTTTGGGGGGAAATGTAGGGGATGATGGGGGTCCCATGTAGAATATGGGGGATTGTGGGGTGAATTTGGTGGATTTTGGGGATCCCTGAGGGGTTTAGGGGCACCTTAAGTGGATTTTGGGGTGAATTTGGGGGATTTTGGGGGTCCTTGAGGAGTTTAGACGGATCTGAGCAGGATTTTGGGGTGAATTTGGGGGATTTTGGGGGTCCTTGAGGTGTTTAGAAGGATCTGAGCAGGATTTTGGGGTGAATTTAATGGGGATTTTGGGCTGACCATATTTGTCCCTGATTAGCATAAAGGGCGTGGCCACACCCAGTGATCACGGGGCATTGTTTGAATCAAAAGGGGCGTGGCCTAACACCAACATCCACACTCCAACCTCATTTGCGTATAGTCGGTGAATATTCATCATTTTTTTGCAAAATACAGGCGTGATTCAATTAAATCTTATTCATTCCCTTGCAATAAACTTTATTTGCCTGAAAAGCAGAGTCCATCAGCGTTAATTAATCGCATTTCCATCATTTGCATCAAGTGTTTCCCCAAGCCCTCCAAAAGACCCAAAATGACCCAAAACTTCCCCAAAAAGTCCCCAAAATGACCCAGAACTTCCCCAATTTTCCCCAAATCCCCACAAACTGCCCCCAGATTCCCCTTTTCCCCCCCTAAAAACCGCATTTTCCTCCATTTTCAGCCATCTTTTCCATATTTGGTCATTTTTCCCATCTAAGGCCGCCTCATTTGCATAGCGGCCGCGGCCCCGCCTTCAGGGCCGTGGCCTGACGGGCGACTCCTCCCCAAGCAGGCGGCGAATGCGCAGCTCCTGCTCGGCCTGGCTCTAGCCCGGCCGGCACTGAGACCTCCGCCACTAGGTGGCGCTAACGCAGTGGGTTTTGAGGCGATCTGAGGGCTTGGGGGGAAAGTAGGGGATGATGGGGTCCCAGGTAGAATATTGGGGGATTGTGGGGTGAATTTGGTGGATTTTGGGGGATCCCTGAGGGGTTTAGGGGCACCTGAAGTGGATTTTGGGGTGAATTTGGGGGATTTTGGGGGTCCCTGAGGGGTTTAGACGGATCTGAGCAGGATTTTGGGGTGAATTTAATGGGGATTTTGGGCTGACCATGTTTGTCCCTGATTAGCATAAAGGTCGTGGCCACACCCAGTGATCACGGGGCCTTGTTTGAATCCAAAGGGGCGTGGCCTAACACCAACATCCACACTCCAACCTCATGTGCGTCTAGTCGGTGAATATTCATCATTTATTTGCATAAATACAGGCGTGATTCAATTAGATCTTATTCATTCCCTTGCAATAAACTTCATTTGCATGAAAAGCAGAGTCCATCAGCGTTAATTAATCGCATTTCCATCATTTGCATCAAGTGTTTCCCCAAGCCCTCCAAAAGACCCAAAATGACCCAAAACTTCCCCAAAAAGTCCCCAAAATACCCAGAACTGCCCCAATTTTCCCCAAATCCCCCCAAACTGCCCCCAGATCCCCCTTTTCCCCCCTAAAAACCGCATTTTCCTCCATTTTCAGCCATCTTTTCCATATTTGCTCATTTTTCCCATCTAAGGCGGCCTCATTTGCATAGCGGCCGCGGCCCCGCCCCCAGGGCGTGGCCTAACGGGCGACTCCTCCCCCAGCAGGCGGCGCATGCGCAGCTCCTGCTCGGCCTGGCTCTAGCCCGGCAGGCACTGAGACCTCCCGGCCACTAGGTGGCGCTAACGCAGTGGGTTTTGAGGCGATCTGAGGGCTTTGGGGAGAAATGTAGGGGATGATGGGGGTCCCAGGTAGAATATGGGGGATTGTGGGGTGAATTTGGTGGATTTTGGGGATCCCTCAGGGGTTTAGGGGCACCTGAAGTGGATTTTGGAGTGAAATTTTGGGGATTTTGTTGTCCTGAGCGGTTTTGGATCTGAGCAGATTTTTGGGGTGAATTTAATGGGGATTTTTGGCTGACCATGTTTGTCCCTCATTAGCATAAAGGGCGTGGCCACACCCAGTGATCACGGGGCCTTGTTTGAATCAAAAGGGGCGTGGCCTAACACAAACATCCACACTCCAACCTCATTTGCATATAGTCGGTGAATATTCATCATTTTTTTGCATAAATACAGGCGTGATTCAATTAAATCTTATTCATTCCCTGGCAATAAACTTCATTTGCATGAAAAGCAGAGTCCATCAGCGTTAATTAATCGCATTTCCATCATTTGCATCAAGTGTTTCCCCAAGCCCTCCAAAAGACCCAAAATGACCCAAAACTTCCCCAAAAAGTCCCCAAAATGACCCAGAACTGCCCCAATTTTCCCCAATCCCCCCAAACTTCCCCCAGATCCCCCTTTTCCCCCCTAAAAACCGCATTTTCCTCCATTTTCAGCCATCTTTTCCATAGTTGCTCATTTTTCCCATATAAGGCCGCCTCATTTGCATAGCGGCCGCGGCCCCGCCCCCCGGGGCGTGGCCTGACGGGCGACTCCTCCCCCAGCAGGCGGCGCATGCGCAGCTCCTGCTCGGCCTGGCTCTAGCCCGGCAGGCACTGAGACCTCCCGGCCACTAGGTGGCGCTCACGCAGTGGGTTTTGAAGCGATCTGAGGGCTTTGGGGGAAAATGTAGGGGATGATGGGGGTCCCAGGTAGAATATGGGGGATTGTGGGGTGAATTTGGTGGATTTTGGGGATCCCTGAGGGGTTTAGGGGCACCTGAAGCGGATTTTGGGGTATTGGGGATTTTGGGTGGTCCCTGAGCGTTTTGGGGTCTGAAAGTGGAATTGGGGTGAATTAATGGATTTTGGCTGACATATTGTCCCTCATTAGCATAAAGGGCGTGGCTACACCCAGTGATCACGGGGCCTTCTTTGAATCAAAAGGGGCGTGGCCTAACACCAACATCCACACTCCAACTTCATTTGCGTCTAGTCGGTTAATATTCATCATTTTTTTGCATAAATACAGGCGTTATTCAATTAAATCTTATTCATTCCCTTGCAATAAACTTCATTTGCATGAAAAGCAGAGTCCATCAGCGTTAATTAATCGCATTTCCATCATTTGCATCAAGTGTTTCCCCAAGCCCTCCAAAAGACCCAAAATGACCAAAAACTTCCCCAAAAATTCCCCAAAATGACCCAGAACTGCCCCAATTTTCCCCAAATCCCCCCAAACTGCCCCCAGATCCCCCTTTTCCCCCCTAAAAACGCATTTTCCTCCATTTTCAGCCATCTTTTCCATAGTTGGTCATTTTTCCCATCTAAGGCCGCCTCATTTGCATAGCGGCCCCGGCCCCGCCCCCCGGGGCGTGGCCTGACGGGCCACTCTCCCCCAGCAGGCGGCGCAATGCGCAGCTCCTGCTCGCTGGCTCTAGCCCGGCAGGCACTGAGACCTTCCCGGCCACTAGGTGGCAAGCTGAACGCAGTGGTTTTGAGGCGATCTGAGGGCTTTGGGGGGATGTAGGGGATATGGGGGTCCAGGTTAGAATATGGGGGGATTGTGGGTGAATTTGGTGGATTTTGGGGATCCCTGAGGGGTTTAGGGGCAGCCTGAAGTGATTTTTTGGGTGATTTGGGGATTTTTGGGTGTCCCTGAGCGTTAGACGGATCTGAGCAGGATTTTGGGGTGAATTTAATGGGATGTTTGGGCTGACCATATTTGTCCCTGATGAGCATAAAGGGCGTGGCCACACCCAGTGATCACGGGGCCTTGTCTGAATCAAAAGGGGCGTGGCCTAACACCAACATCCACACTCCAACCTCATTTGCGTATAGTCGGAGAATATTCATCATTTTTTTGCATAAATACAGGCGTGATTCAATTAAATCTTATTCATTCCTTTGCAATAAACTTCATTTGCATGAAAAGCAGAGTCCATCAGCGTTAATTAATCGCATTTCCATCATTTGCATCAAGTGTTTCCCCAAGCCCTCCAAAAGACCCAAAATGACCCAAAACTTCCCCAAAAAGTCCCCAAAATGACCCAGAACTGCCCCAATTTTCCCCAATTCCCCCGAAACTGCCCCCAGATCCCCTTTTCCCCCCTAAAAACCGCATTTTCCTCCATTTTCAGCCATCTTTTCCATATTTGGTCATTTTTCCCATCTAAGGCCGCCTCATTTGCATAGCGGCCGCGGCCCCGCCCCCAGGGGCGTGGCCTGACGGGCGACTCCTCCCCCAGCCGGCGGCACATGCGCAGCTCCTGCTCGGCCTGGCTCTAGCCCGGCAGGCACTGAGACCTCCCGGCCACTAGGTGGCGCTAACGCAGTGGGTTTTGAGGCGATCTGAGGGCTTTGGGGGGTAATGTAGGGGATGATAGGGGTCCCAGGTAGAATAGGTGGATTGTGGGGTTGAATTTGGTGGATTTTGGGATCCCTGAGGGTTTAGGGGCACCGTGAAGTGGATTTTGGGGTGAATTTGGGGGATTTTTGGGTGTCCTTGAGGAGTTTAGCGTCTGGCAGGATTTTTGGGGTGAATTAATGGGGATTTTGGGCTGACCATGTTTGCCTTGATTAGCATAAAGGGCGTGGGCCAGCCAGGTGATCAACGGGCATTGTTTGATCAAAAGGGGCGTGGCCTAACACCAACATTCACACTCCAAGCCTCATTTGCGTCTAGTCGGTGAATATTCATCATTTATTTGCATAAATACAGGCGTGATTCAATTAAATCTTATTCATTCCCTTGCAATAAACTTCATTTGCATGAAAAGCAGAGTCCATCAGCGTTAATCAAGCGCATTTCCATCATTTGCATCAAGTGTTCCCCCAAGCCCTCCAAAAGACCCAAAATGACCCAAAACTTCCCCAAAAAGTCCCCAAAATGACCCAGAACTGCCCCAATTTTCCCCAAATCCCCCCAAACTGCCCCCAGATCCCCCGTTCCCCCCTAAAAACCGCATTTTCCTCCATTTTCAGCCATCTTTTCCATAGTTGCTCATTTTTTCCATCTAAGGCCGCCTCATTTGCATAGCGGCCGCGGCCCCGCCCCCAGGGGCGTGGCCTGACGGGCGACTCCTCCCCCAGCAGGCGGCGCATGCGCAGCTCCTGCTCGGCCTGGCTCTAGCCCGGCAGGCACTGAGACCTCCCGGCCACTAGGTGGCGCTAACGCAGTGGGGTTTGAGGCGATCTGAGGGCTTTGGGGGGAAATGTAGGGGATGATAGGGGTCCCAGGTAGAATATGGGGGATTGTGGGGTGAATTTGGTGGATTTTGGGGATCCCTGAGGGGTTTAGGGGCACCTGAAGTGGATTTTGGGGTGAATTTGGTGGATTTTGAGGATCCCTGAGGGGTTTAGGGGCACCTTAAGTGGATTTTGGGGTGAATTTGGGGGATTTTGGGGGTCCTTGAGGAGTTTAGACGGATCTGAGCAGGATTTTGGGGTGAATTTGGGGGATTTTGGGTGTCCTTGAGGGGTTTAGAAGGATCTGAGCAGGATTTTGGGGTGAATTGAATGGGGATTTTGGGCTGACCATGTTTGTCCCTGATTAGCATAAAGGGCGTGGCCACAGCCAGTGATCACGGGGCCTTGTTTGAATCAAAAGGGGCGTGGCCTAACACCAACATCCACACTCCAACCTCATTTGCGTCTAGTCGGTGATTATTCATCATTTTTTTGCATAAATACAGGCGTGATTCAATTAAATCTTATTCATTCCCTTGCAATAAACTTCATTTGCATGAAAAGCAGAGTCCATCCGCGTTAATTAATCGCATTTCCATCATTTGCATCAAGTGTTTCCCCAAGCCCTCCAAAAGACCCAAAATGACCCAAAACTTCCCCAAAAAGTCCCCAAAATGACCCAGAACTGCCCCAATTTTCCCCAAATCCCCCCAAACTGCCCCCAGATCCCCCTTTTCCCCCCTAAAAACCGCATTTCCCTCCATTTTCAGCCATCTTTTCCATATTTGCTCATTTTTCCCATCTAAGGCCGCCTCATTTGCATAGCGGCCGCGGCCCCGCCCCCCGGGGCGTGGCATGACGGGCGACTCCTCCCCCAGCAGGCGGCGCATGCGCAGCTCCTGCTCGGCCTGGCTCTAGCCCGGCAGGCACTGAGACCTCCCGGCCACTAGGTGGCGCTAACGCAGTGGGTTTTGAGGCGATCTGAGGGCTTTGGGGGGAAATGTAGGGGATGATAGGGGTCCCAGGTAGAATATGGCGGATTGTGGGGTGAATTTGGTGGATTTTAGGGATCCCTGAGGGGTTTAGGGGCACCTGAAGTGGATTTTGGGGTGAATTTGGGGGATTTTGGGGGTCCTTGAGGAGTTTAGACGGATCTGAGCAGGATTTTGGGGTGAATTTAATGGGGATTTTGGGCTGACCATGTTTGTCCCTGATTAGCATAAAGGGTGTGGCCACAGCCAGTGATCACGGGGCCTTGTTTGAATCAAAAGGGGCGTGGCCTAACACAAACATCCACACTCCAACCTCATTTGCGTCTAGTCGGTGAATATTCATCATTTATTTGCATAAATACAGGCGTGATTCAATTAAATCTTATTCATTCCCTTGCAATAAACTTCATTTGCATGAAAAGCAGAGTCCATCAGCGTTAATTAATCGCATTTCCATCATTTGCATCAAGTGTTTCCCCAAGCCCTCCAAAAGACCCAAAATGACCCAAAACTTCCCCAAAAGTCCCCAAAATGACCCAGAACTGCCCCAATTTTCCCCAAATCGCCCCAAACTGCCCCCAGATCCCCCTTTTCCCCCCTAAAAACCGCATTTTCCTCCATTTTCAGCCATCTTTTCCATATTTGCTCATTTTTCCCATCTAAGGCCGCCTCATTTGCATAGAGGCCGCGGCCCCGCCCCAGGGGCGTGGCCTGACGGGCGACTCCTCCCCCAGCAGGCGGCGCATGCGCAGCTCCTGCTCGGCCTGGCTCTAGCCCGGCAGGCACTGAGACCTCCCGGCCACTAGGTGGTGCTAACACAGTGGGTTTTGAGGCGATCTGAGGGCTTTGGGGGGAAATGTAGGGGATGATAGGGGTCCCAGGTAGAATATGGGGGATTGTGGGGTGAATTTGGTGGATTTTGGGGATCCCTGAGGGGTTTAGGGGCACCTGAAGTGGATTTTGGGGTGAATTTGGGGGATTTTGGTGTCCTGAGCGGTTATGGGGATCTGACAGGATTTTGGGGTGAATTTAAATGGATTTGGGCTGACCATGTTTGTCCCTGATGAGCATAAAGGGCGTGGCCACAGCCAGTGATCACGGGGCCTTGTTTGAATCAAAAAGGGCGTAGCCTAACACCAACATCCTCACTCCAACCTCATTTGCGTCTAGTCGGTGAATATTCATCATTTTTTTGCATAAATACAGGCGTGATTCAATTAAATCTTATTCATTCTCTTGCAATAAACTTCATTTGTATGAAAAGCAGAGTCCATCAGCGTTAATTAATCGCATTTCCATCATTTGCATCAAGTGTTTCCCCAAGCCCTCCAAAAGACCCAAATGACCCAAAACTTCCCCAAAAAGTCCCCAAAATGACCCAGAACTGCCCCAATTTTCCCCAAATCCCCCCACACTGCCCCCAGATCCCCGCTTTCCCCCCTAAAAACCGCATTTTCCTCCATTTTCAGCCATCTTTTCCATATTTGCTCATTTTTCCCATCTAAGGCCGCCTCATTTGCATAGCGGCCGCGGCCCCGCCCCCAGGGCCGTGGCCTGACGGGCGACTCCTCTCCCAGCAGGCGGCGCATGCGCAGCCCCTGCTCGGCCTGGCTCTAGCCCGGCAGGCACTGAGACCTCCCGGCCACTCGGTGGCGCTAACGCAGTGGGTTTGGAGGCGATCTGAGTGCTTTGGGGGGAAATGTAGGGGATGATGGGGGTCCCAGGTAGAATATGGGGGATTGTGGGGTGAATGTGGTGGATTTTGGGGATCCCTGAGGGGTTTAGGGGCACCTGAAGTGGATTTTGGGGTGAATTTGGGGGATTTTGGGGGTCCCTGAAGGGTTTAGAAGGATCTGAGCAGGATTTTGGGGTAAATTATGGGGATTTTGGGCTGACCATGTTTGTCCCTGATGAGCATAAAGGGCGTGGCCACAGCCAGTGATCACGGGGCCTTGTTTGAATCAAAAAGGGCGTAGCCTAACACCAACATCCTCACTCCAACCTCATTTGCGTCTAGTCGGTGAATATTCATCATTTTTTTGCATAAATACAGGCGTGATTCAATTAAATCTTATTCATTCGCCTTGCAATAAACTTCATTTGATGAAAAGCAGAGTCCCATCAGGCGTTAATTAATCGCATTTCCATCATTTGCATCAAGTGTTTCCCCAAGCCCTCCAAAGACCCAAAATGACCCAAAACTTCCCCAAAAAGTCCCCAAAATGACCCAGAACTGCCCCAATTTTCCCCAAATCCCCCCAAACTGCCCCCAGATCCCCCTTTTCCCCCCTAAAAACCGCATTTTCTCCATTTTCAGCCATCTTTTCCATATTTGCTCATTTTTCCCATCTAAGGCCGCCTCATTTGCATAGCGGCCGCGGCCCCGCCCCCAGGGCCGTGGCCTGACGGGCGACTCCTCCCCCAGCAGGCGGCGCATGCGCGGCTCCTGCTCGGCCTGGCTCTAGCCCGGCAGGCACTGAGACCTCCCGGCCACTAGGTGGCGCTAACGCAGTGGGTTTTGAGGCGATCTGAGGGCTTTGGGGGGAAATGTAGGGGATGATGGGGGTCCCAGGTAGAATATGGGGGATTGTAGGGTGAATTTGGTGGATTTGGGGATCCCTGAGGGGTTTAGGGGCACCTGAAGTGGATTTTGGGGTGAATTTGGGGGATTTTGGGTGTCCCTGAGGGGTTTAGAAGGATCTGAGCAGGATTTTGGGGTGAATTTAATGGGGTTTTTGGGCTGACCATATTTGTCCCTCATTAGCATAAAGGGCGTGGCCACACCCAGTGATCACGGGGCCTTGTCTGAATCAAAAGGGGCGTGGCCTAACACCAACATCCACACTCCAACCTCATTTGCGTATAGTCGGTGAATATTCATCATTTTTTTGCATAAATACAGGCGTGATTCAATTAAATCTTATTCATTTCCTTGCAATAAACTTCATTTGCATGAAAAGCAGAGTCCATCAGCGTTAATTAATCGCATTTCCATCATTTGCATCAAGTGTTTCCCCAAGCCCTCCAAAAGACCCAAAATGACCCAAAAACTTCCCCAAAAAGTCCCCAAAATGACCCAGAACTGCCCCAATTTTCCCCAAATCCCCCCAAACTTCCCCCAGATCCCCCTTTTCCCCTATAAAAACCGCATTTTCCTCCATTTTCAGCCATCTTTTCCATAGTTGCTCATTTTTCCCATCTAAGGCCGCCTCATTTGCATAGCGCCCGCGGCCCCGCCCCCAGGGGCGTGGCCTGACGGGCGACTCCTCCCCCAGCAGGCGGCGCATGCGCAGCTCCTGCTCGGCCTGGCTCTAGCCCGGCAGGCACTGAGACCTCCCGGCCACTAGGTGGCGCTAACGCAGTGGGTTTTGAGGCGATCTGAGGGCTTTGGGGGGAAATGTAGGGGATGATGGGGGTCCCAGGTAGGATATGGGGGATTGTGGGGTGAATTTGGTGGATTTTGGGGATCCCTGAGGGGTTTAGGGGCACCTGAAGTGGATTTTGGGGTGAATTTGGGGGATTTTGTCTGACCATGTTTGTCCCTCATTAGCATCAAAGGGTCGTGGCCACAGCAGTGATCACCGCCTTGTTAATCAAAAGGGTCGTCTAACAACCAACATCCACACTCACCTTCATTTCGTCTAGTCGGTGAATATTCATCATTTATTTGCATAATAACAGCGTGATTCAATTGATCTTATTCTCCCTGCAAAAAACTTCATTTGCTATGAAAGCAGAGGTCCTCAGCGTTAAATAATCGCATTCCATCATTTGCATTCAAGTGTTTCCCAAGCCCTCCAAAAGACCCAAAATGACCCAAAACTTCCCCAAAAAGTCCCCAAAATGACCCAAAACTGCCCCAATTTTCCCCAAATCCCCCCAAACTGCCCCCAGATCCCCCTTTTCCCCACTAAAAAACGCATTTTCCTCCATTTTCAGCTATCTTTTCCATATTTGCTCATTTTTCCCATCTAAGGCCGCCTCATTTGCATAGCGGCCGCGGCCCCGGCCCCAGGGGCGTGGCCTGACGGGCGACTCCTCCCCCAGCAGGCGGCGCATGCGCAGCTCCTGCTCGGCCTGGCTCTAGCCCGGCAGGCACTGAGACCTTCCGGCCACTAGGTGGCGCTAACGCAGTGGGTTTTGAGGCGATCTGAGGGCTTTGGGGGGAAATGTAGGGGATGATGGGGGTCCCAGGTAGAATATGGGGCATTGTGGGGTGAATTTGGTGGATTTTGGGGATCCCTGAGGGGTTTAGGGGGCACCTGAAGTGGATTTTGGGGTGAATTTGGGGGATTTTGGGTGTCCCTGAGGGGTTTAGGGGCCCCTGAAGTGGATTTTGGGATGAATTTCGGGGATTTTGGGCGTCCCTGAGCGGTTTCTGGGGATCTGAAGTATATTTTGGGGTGAATTTGGGGGATTTTGGGGGTCCCTGAGGGGTTTAAAAGGATCTGAGCAAGATTTTGGGGTGAATTACGGGGTTTTGGGCTGACCATGTTTGTCCCTCATTAGCATAAAGGGCGTGGCCACAGCCAGTGATCACGGGGCCTTGTTTGAATCAAAAGGGGCGTGGCCCAACACCAACATCCACACTCCAACCTCATTTGCGTCTAGTCGGTGAATATTCATCATTTTTTTGCATAAATACAGGCATGATTAAATTAAATCTTATTCATTCCCTTGCAATAAACTTCATTTGCATGAAAAGCAGAGTCCATCAGCGTTAATTAATGGCATTTCCATCATTTGCATCAAGTGTTTCCCCAAGCCCTCCAAAAGACCCAAAATGACCCAAAACTTCCCCAAAAAGTCCCCAAAATGACCCAGAACTGCCCCAATTTTCCCCAAATCCCCCCAAACTGCCCCCAGATCCCCCTTTTTCCCCCTAAAACCCGCATTTTCCTCCATTTTCAGCCATCTTTTCCATATTTGCTCATTTTTCCCATCTAAGGCCTCCTCATTTGCATAGCGGCCGCGGCCCCGCCCCCAGGGGCGTGGCCTGACGGGCGACTCCTCCCCCAGCAGGCGGCGCATGCGCAGCTCCTGCTCGGCCTGGCTCTAGCCCGGCAGGCACTGAGACCTCCCGGCCACTAGGTGGCGCTAACGCAGTGGGTTTGAAGGCGATCTGAGGGCTTTGGGAGGAAATGTAGGGGATGATGGGGGTCCCAGGTAGAATATGGGGGATTGTGGGGTGAATTTGGTGGATTTTGGGGATCCCTGAGGGGTTTAGGGGCACCTGAAGTGGATTTGGGGGTGAATTTGGGGGATTTTGGTTGTCCCTGAGGGGTTTAGGGGCACCTGAAGTGGTTTACAGAGGTGGGTAGGGGATTTTGGGGGTCCCTGAGAGTTTAGAAGGATCTGGCAGTTTTGGGTGGAATTTAATGGGGATTTTGGGCTGACCATTCTCATTAGCATAAAGGGCATTAAGCCACACCAATTGATCACAGGGCCTTGTTTGAATCAAAAGGGGCGTGGCCTAACACCAACATCCACACTCCAACCTCATTTCATTAAATTAGGTTGAATATTCATCATTTATTTGCATAAATACAGGCGTGATTCAAATTAAAATCTTATTCATTCCTTGCAATAAACTTGTTTGCATGAAAGCAGAGTCCATCAGCGTTAATTAATCGCATTTCCATCATTTGCATCAAGTGTTTCCCCAAGCCCTCCAAAAGACCCAAAATGACCCAAAACTTCCCCAAAAAGTCCCCAAAATGACCCAGAACTGCCCCAATTTCCCCAAATCCCCCCAAACTGCCCCCAGATCCCCCTTTTCCCCCCTAAAAACCGCATTTTCCTCCATTTTCAGCCATCTTTTCCATATTTGGTCATTTTTCCCATCTAAGGCCGCTCATTTGCATAGCGGCCGCGGCCCCGCCCCCAGGGCCGTGGCCTGACGGGCGACTCCTCCCCCAGCAGGCGGCGCATGCGCAGCTCCTGCTCGGCCTGGCTCTAGCCCGGCAGACACTGAGACCTCCCGGCCACTAGGTGGCGCTAACGCAGTGGGTTTTGAGGCGATCTGAGGGCTTTGGGGGAAATGTAGGGGATGATGGGGGTCCCAGGTAGAATATGGGGGATTGTGGGGTGAATTTGGTGGATTTTGGGGATCCCTGAGGGGTTTAGGGGCACCTGAAGTGGATTTTAGGGTGAATTTGGGGGATTTTGGGTGTCCCTGAGCGGTTTAGGGGCACCTGAAGTGGATTTTGGGGTGAATTTGGGGAATTTTGGGGGTCCTTGAGGGGTTTAGAAGGATCTGAGCAGGATTTTGGGGTGAATTTAATGGGGATTTTGGGCTGACCATATTTGTCCCTGATTAGCATAAAGGGCGTGGCCACAGCCAGTGATCACGGGGCCTTGTTTGACTCAAAAGGGGCGTGGCCTAACACCAACATCCACACTCCAACCTCATTTGCGTCTAGTCGGTGAATATTCATCCTTTATTTGCATAAATACAGGCGTGATTCAATTAAATCTTATTCACTCCCTTGCAATAAACTTCATTTGCATGAAAAGCAGAGTCCATCAGCGTTAATTAATCGCATTTCCATCATTTGCATCAAGTGTTTCCCTAAGCCCTCCAAAAGACCCAAAATGACCCAAAACTTCCCCCAAAAGTCCCCAAAATGACCCAGAACTGCCCAATTTTCCCCAAATCTGAAACTGCCCCAGATCCCCTTGCCTAAAACCCGCATTTTCCTCCATTTTCAGCCATCTTTTCCATAGTTGGTCATTTTTCCCATCTAAGGCCGCCTCATTTGCATAGCGGTCGTGGCCCCGCCACCAGGGGCGTGGCCTGATGGGCGACTCCTCCCCCAGCAGGCGGCGCATGCGCAGCTCCTGCTCGGCCTGGCTCTAGCCCGGCAGGCACTGAGACCTCCCGGCCACTAGGTGGCGCTAACGCAGTGGGTTTTGAGGCGATCTGAGGGCTTTGGGGGGAAATGTAGGGGATGATGGGGGTCCCAGGTAGAATATGGGGGATTGTGGGGTGAATTTGGTGGATTTTGGGGATCCCTGAGGGGTTTAGGGGCACCTGAAGTGGATTTTGGGGTGAATTTGGGGGATTTTAGGTGTCCCTGAGCAGTTTAGGGGGATCTGAAGTGGATTTTGGGGTGAATTTGGGGGATTTTGGGGGTCCCTGAGGGGTTTAGAAGGATCTGAGCAGGATTTTGGGGTGAATTTGGGGGGTTTTGGGCTGACCATATTTGTCCCTGATTAGCATAAAGGGCGTGGCCACACCCAGTGATCACGGGGCCTTGTTTGAATCAAAAGGGGCGTGGCCTAACACCAACATCCACACTCCAACCTCATTTGCGTCTAGTCGGTGAATATTCATCATTTTTTTGCATAAATACAGGCGTGATTCAATTAAATCTTATTCATTCCCTTGCAATAAACTTCATTTGCATGAAAAGCAGAGTCCATCAGCGTTAATTAATCGCATTTCCATCATTTGCATCAAGTGTTTCCCCAAGCCCTCCAAAAGACCCAAAATGACCCAAAACTTCCCCAAAAAGTCCCCAAAATGACCCAGAACTGCCCCAATTTTCCCCAAATCCCCCCAAACTGCCCCCAGATCCCCTTTTCCCCCCTAAAAACCGCATTTTCCTCCATTTTCAGCCATCTTTTCCATATTTGCTCATTTTTCCCATCTAAGGCGGCCTCATTTGCATAGCGGCCGCGGCCCCGCCCCCAGGGCGTGGCCTGACGGGCGACTCCTCCCCCAGCAGGCGGCGCATGCGCAGCTCCTGCTCGGCCTGGCTCTAGCCCGGCAGGCACTGAGACCTCCCGGCCACTAGGTGGCGCTAACGCAGTGGGTTTTGAGGCGATCTGAGGGCTTTGGAAGGAAATGTAGGGGATGATGGGGGTCCCAGGAAGAATATGGGGGATAGTGGGGTGAATTTGGTGGATTTTGGGGATCCCTGAGGGGTTTAGGGGCACCTGAAGTGGATTTTGGGGTGAATTTCGGGGATTTTGGGCGTCCCTGAGGGGTTTCTGGGGATCTGAAGTAGATTTTGGGGTGAATTTGGGGGATTTTGGGGTTCCCTGAGGGGTTTAGGAGGATCTGAGCAGGATTTTGGGGTGAATTACGGGGTTTTGGGCTGACCATGTTTGTCCCTGATTAGCATAAAGGGCGTGGCCACAGCCAGTGATCACGGGGCCTTGTTTGAATCAAAAGGGTCGTGGCCTAACACCAACATCCACACTCCAACCTCATTTGCGTATAGTCGGTGAATATTCATCATTTTTTGGCATAAATACAGGCGTGATTCAATTAAATCTTATTCATTCCCTTGCAATAAACTTCATTTGCATGACAAGCAGAGTCCATCAGCGTTAATTAATCGCATTTCCATCATTTGCATCAAGTGTTTCCCCAAGCCCTCCAAAAGACCCAAAATGACCCAAAACTTCCCCAAAAAGTCCCCAAAATGACCCAGAACTGCCCCAATTTTCCCCAAATCCTCCCAAACTGCCCCCATATCCCCCGTTTCCCCCCTAAAAACCGCATTTTCCTCCATTTTCAGCCATCTTTTCCATAGTTGCTCATTTTTCCCATCTAAGGCCGCCTCATTTGCATAGCGGCCGCGGCCACCGCCCCCAGGGGCGTGACCCTGACGGGCCGATCCCTCCCCAGCAGGCGCGGCGGCGATGCCGCAGCTCCTTGCGTCGGCCTGGCTCATAGCCCGGCAGGAACCTGAACCTTCCGGCCACCTAGGTGGCGCTAACCGCATGGGTTTTGAAGGCGATCTGAGGGCGTGGGGAAAATGTAGGGGAATGATGGGTCCAGTAGAATATGGTGATTGTGGGCAGTGAATTTTGTGTGGAATTTGGGGACTCCCTGAGGGGTTTATGGCCACCTGAATTGGGATTTTGGGGTGAATTTGCGGGTACATTTGCGGTGTCCCTCGAGCGTTTAGCGGATCTGAAGTGGGATTTTGGGGTGAATTTGGGGGATTTTGGGTGTCCCTGAGCGGTTTAGGGGGATCTGAGCAGGATTTTGGGGTGAATTTAATGGGGATTTTGGGCTGACCATGTTTGTCCCTCATTAGCATAAAGGCGTGGCCACAGCCAGTGATCACGGGGCCTTGTTTGAATCAAAAGGGGCGTAGCCTAACACCAACATCCTCACTCCAACCTCATTTGCGTCTAGTCGGTGAATATTCATCATTTATTTGCATAATACAGGCGTGATTCAATTAGATCTTATTCATTCCCTTGCAATAAACTTCATTTGCATGAAAAGCAGAGTCCATCAGCGTTAATTAATCGCATTTCCATCATTTGCATCAAGTGTTTCCCCAAGCCCTCCAAAAGACCCAAAATGACCCAAAAACTTCCCCAAAAAGTCCCCAAAATGACCCAGAACTGCCCCAATTTTCCCCAAATCCCCCCAAACTGCCCCCAGATCCCCCGTTTCCCCCCTAAAAAACGCATTTTCCTCCATTTACAGCCATCTTTTCCATATTTGCTAATTTTTCCCATCTAAGGCCGCCTCATTTGCATAGCGGCCGCGGCCCCGCCCCCAGGGGCGTGGCCTGACGGGCGACTCCTCCCCCAGCAGGCGGCGCATGCGCAGCTCTTGCTCGGCCTGGCTCTAGCCCGGCAGGCACTGAGACCTCCCGGCCACTAGGTGGCGCTAACGCAGTGGGGTTTGAGGCGATCTGAGGGCTTTGGTGGGAAAAAATGTTAGGGATGATTGCGGTTCCCACGGGGTAGAATAGGGGGATTGTGGGGTGAATTTCGGTGGCATTCTTGGCATCCCAGAGGGGTTATAGGGACTGAAGTGGATTTTGGCGCGTGAATTTGGGGATTTTGGTGTCCCTGAGCGGATTTAGGGATCTGAAGTGGATTTGGCTTGAATCTTGGGGATTTGGCGCCGTCCCTGAGGGTTTATGAAGGATCTGAGCAGTGATTTTGGGGTGAAGTTGGGGGGTTTTGGGCTGACCATATTTGTCCCTGATTAGCATAAAGGGCGTGGCCACACCCAGTGATCACGGGGCCTTGTTTGAATCAAAAGCGGCGTGGCCTAACACCAACATCCACACTCCAACCTCATTTGCGTCTAGTCGGTGAATATTCATCATTTTATTGCATAAATACAGGCGTGATTCAATTAGATCTTATTCATTCCCTTGCAATAAACTTCATTTGCATGAAAAGCAGAGTCCATCAGCGTTAATTAATCGCATTTCCATCATTTGCATCAAGTGTTTCCCCAAGCCCTCCAAAAGACCCAAAATGACCCAAAACTTCCCCAAAACTTCCCCAAAATGACCCAGAACTGCCCCAATTTTCCCCAAATCCCCCCAAACTGCCCCCAGATCCCCCTTTTCCCCCCTAAAAACCCGCATTTTCCTCCATTTTCAGCCATCTTTTCCATATTTGCTCATTTTTCCCATCTAAGGCCGCCTCATTTGCATAGCGGCCGTGACCCCGCCCCCAGGGGCGTGGCCTGACGGGCGACTCCTCCCCCAGCAG
>JAVTVJ010005865.1:0-10261 GCA_034509425.1 Eopsaltria australis
TTAGGGCCAGAAAAAAATAAGTGTCCTTTCCTCTGAGAAAGAGAACTCTGACCCCCACTTTCTTGATGTCAGTTTGGAGGAGGGTTTTGGCCCTGCAAGGGCAGTCAGTGTCCTTTTTGGTGGCAGCCTAGGTCTGTGAGGAATCTTAATCGATGCGGAATTTCAGCATGCGGCTGTCAACTCCCAGATATGTGGCCTTCGATGCAAACATTGCGCATTTCCAAGTGAAAGAAAACTCAGTCTCCCAGACACATGATGCCAGTTTTTAGGAGGCATTTATCCCTACAATTGCAGCCAGAGTTCTAGTCGATGGCAGCTTGGGTCTGGGAAGGATCTTGATCCATGCGGTATATCAGGAGGAAGCAGGGAGCACAGTGCCTTAGGGCCGGGACACAAAAAGTGTCCCTTTTCTCTGAGAAAGAGAACTCTGCCCCCCAGTTTCTTGATGTCAGTTTGGAGGAGGGTTTTGGCCCTGCAAGGGCAGCCAGGGCTCTTTATTGTGGCAGCTTGGGTCTGCGAGGAATCTTGATATATACGAATTTCAAGGAGGCAGCAGGGAGCAGAGTGCCTTAGGGCCGGGACACAAAAAGTGTCCCTTTTCTCTGAGAAAGAGAACTCTGCCCCCCACTTTCTTGATGTCAGTTTGGAGGAGGGTTTTGGCCCTGCAAGGGCAGCCAGGGTCCTTGTTGGTGGCAGCTTGCGTCAGCGAGGAATCTTAATCCATGCGGAATTTCAGCATGCGGCTGCCAACTCCCAGATATGTGGCCTTCGATGCAAACAATGGCGCATTTCCATGTGAAAGAAAACTCAGTCCTCCAGATGCATGATGCCAGTTTTTAGGAGGCATTTAGCCCTAAAATTTCAGACAGAGTTCTAGTTGATGGCAGCTTGGGTCTGGGAAGGATCTTGATCCATGCGGCATTTCAGGTGGCATCCGAGAGCACAGTGCCTTAGGGCCGGGACACAAAATGTGTCCCTTTTCTCTGAGAAAGAGAACTCTGCCCCCCAGTTTCTTGATGTCAGTTTGAAGAGGGTTTGCCACTGCCAAGGGCAGCCAGGGTCCTTATCGTGTCAGCTTGGGTCTGTGAGGGATCTTGCTCATGCGGAATTTGAAGAGGCGTAGTCGACTCCCAGAACATGGAGCCTACGATACAAATGATGCACTTTTCCACGTGAAAGAAAACTTGGGCCCCCAATTTCATGATGTCTGTTGTGAGGGGTTTTGCCCTACAAATGCAACCAGAGTCGTGGTTGATAGCAGCTTGCGTCAGCGAATAATCTTGATCCATATGGAATTTAAGGTGGCGTCCGGGAGCACAGTGCCTTAGGGCCGGGACACAAAAAGTGTCCCTTTTCTCTGAGAAAGAGAACTCTGCCCCCCACTTTCTTGATGTCAGTTTGGAGGAGGGTTTTGGCCATGCAAGGGCAGTCAGTGTCCTTTTTGGTGTCAGCTTGGGTCTGCGAAGAATCTTAATCCATGCAGAATTTCCGCACGCAGCAGTCAAATCTCAGGCATGGTGCCTCCGATACAAACGATGGCGCTTTTCCATGTGAAAGAAAACTCAGTCCCCCAGATCCATGATGCCAGTTTTTAGGAGGCATTTAGCCCTACATTTGCAGCCAGAGTTCTAGTTGATATCAGCTTGGGTCTGGGAAGGATCTTTATCCGTGTGGCATTTCAGGTGGCGTCCGGGAGCAGAGTGCCTTAGAGCCGGGACACAAAAAGTGTCCCTTTTCTCTGAGAAAGAGAACTCTGTCCCCCAGTTTCTTGATGTCAGTTTGGAGGAGGGTTTTGGCCCTGCAAGGGCAGCCAGGGTCCTTCTCGGTGGCACCTTGGGTCTGCGAGAAATCTTGATCCATACGATTTTTCAGGAGGCAGCAGGGAGCACAGTGCATTATGGCCAGGACACAAAAAGTGTGCCTTTTCTCTGAGAAAGAGGACTTTTCTCTGAGAATGAGAACTCTGCCCCCCAGTTTCTTGATATCAGTTTGGAGGAGGGTTTTGGCCCTGCAAGGGCAGCCAGGGTCCTTGTCGGTGGCAGCTTGGGTCTGTGAGGGATCTTGCTCCATGCGGAATTTGAAGAGGCGGCAGTCGACTCCCAGACAGGGGGCCTATGATACAAATGAATGCACTTTTCCACGTGAAAGAAAACTTAGGCCCCCAGATTCATGATGTCGGTTTGGTGGAGGGTTTTAGCCCTACAAATGCAACCAGCGTCCTGGTTGATGGCAGCTTGCGTCAGCAAAAAATCTTGATCCATACGGAATTTCAGGTGGCGTCCGAGAGCAGAGTGCCTAAGGGCCGGGACACAAAAAGTGTTCTTTCCTCTGAGAAAGAGAGCTCTGCCCCCCAGTTTCTTGATGTCAGTTTGGAGGAGGGTTTTGGCCCTGCAAGGGCAGTCAGTGTCCTTTTTGGTGGCAGCTTGGGTCTGCGAGGAGTCTTAATCTGTGCGGAATTTCAGCATGAGGCAGTCAACTCCCAGATAATGTGGCCTTCGATGCAAACGATGGCGCATTTCCATGTGAAAGAAAACTCAGTCCCCCAGATGCATGATGCCAGTTTTTAGGAGGCATTTAGCCCTACAATTGCAGCCAGAGTTCTAGTTGATGGCAGCTGGGGTCGGGAAGGATCTTGATCGGTGCGGCATTTCAGGTGTCGTCCGGGAGCACAGTGCCTTAGGGCCGGGACACAAAAAGTGTCCCTTTTCTCTGAGAAAGAGAACTCTGCCCCCCAGTTTCTTGATGTCAGTTTGGAGGAGGGTTTGGCCCTGCAAGGGCAGCCCGGATCCTTGTCGGTGGCAGCTTGGGTCTGCGAGGGATCTTGATCCATACGGAATTCAGGAGGCACAGGGAGCAGAGTCCTGAGGCCGAGAAACAAAAAGTGTCCCTTTCCTTTAAAAAAAAGAACTCTGCCCCCCAGTTTCTTGATGTCAGTTTGGAGGAGGGGGTGGCCCTGCAAGGGCAGCCAGGGTCCTTATCGGTGGCAGCTTGGGTCTGTGAGGGATATTGCTCCATGCGGAATTTGAAGAGGCGGCAGTCGACTCCCAGACTGGGTGGCTACGATTCATATGATGGCTCTTTTCCACGTGAAAGAAAACTTAGGCCCCCAGATTCATGATGTCGGTTTTGTGGGAGGTTTTAGCCCTACAAATGCAACCAGCGTCCTGGTTGATGGCAGCTTGTGTCAGCAAAAAATCTTATTCCGTACGGAAATTCAGGTGGCGTCCGGGAGCAGAGTGCCTTAGGGCCGGGACACAAAAAGTGTGCTTTTCTCTGAGCAAAAGAGCTCTGCCCCCCAGTTTTTTGATGTCAGTTTGGAGGAGGGTTTTGGCCCTGCAAGGGCAGCCAGGGTCCTTCTCGGTGGCAGCTTGGGTCTGCGAGGAATCATGATATATACGGAATTTCAGGAGGCAGCAGGGAGCAGATTGCCTGAGGGCCGAGAAACAACAAGTGTGCCTTTCCTCTGAGAAAGAGAACTCTGCCCCCCACTTTCTTGATGTCAGTTTGGAGGAGGGTTTTGGCCCTGCAAGGGCAGCCAGGGTCCTTGTCGGTGGCAGCTTGGTTCTGTGAGGAATCTTAATCCATGCGGAATATCAGCAATGTGGCTGTCAACTCCAGATATGTGGCCTTCGATCTAACATGGCGCATTTCCAAGTGAAAGAAAAACTCAGCCCCCAGATGCATGATGCCAGTTTTTAAGGAGGATTAGCCCTACAATTGCAGCCAGAGTTCTAGTTAATGGCACCTGGTCTGGAAGGATTAATTGAATCCATGCGCATTTCAGGTAGCGTCCGGGACAGAAGTGCCTTAGGGCCGGGACACAAAAAGTGTCCCTTTTCTCTGAGAAAGAGAACTCTGCCCCCCAGTTTCTTGATGTCAGTTTGGAGGAGGGTTTTGGCCCTGCAAGGGCAGCCAGGGTCCTTGTCAGTGGCTGCTTGTGTCTGTGAGGATCTTGATCCATACGGAATTTGAAGAGGCAGCAGGGAGCAGAGTGCCTTAGGGCCAGGACACAAAAAGTGTCCGTTTTCTTTGAGAAAGAGAACTCTGCCCCCCAGTTTCTTGATGTCAGTTTGGAGGAGGGTTTTGGCCCTGCAAGGGCAGCCAGGGTCCTTGTCGGTGGCACTTTGGGTCTGTGAGGGATCTTGATCCATACGAATTTTCAGAGCAGGCAGGACAGAGTGCCTTAGGGCGGGAAATACAAAAAGTGTCCCTTTCTCTGAGAAAGAGAAGTCTGCCCCCCAGTTTCTGATGTCAGCTTGGAGGAGGGTTTTGGCCCTGCAAGGGCAGTCCGGGTCCTTCTCGGTGGCAGCTTGGGTCTGCGAGGAATCTAAATCCATGCGGAATTTCAGCATGAGGCAGTCAACTCCCAGATATGTGGCCTTCGATGCAAACAATTGCGCATTTCCATGTGAAAGAAAACTCAGTCCCCCAGATGCATGATGCCAGTTTTTAGGAGGCATTTAGCCCTACAATTGCAGCCAGAGTTCTAGTTGATGGCAGCTTGGGTCTGGGAAGGATCTTTATCCGTGTGGCATTTCAGGTGGCGTCCGGGAGCAGAGAGCCTTAGAGCCGGGACACAAAAAGTTTCCTTTTTCTCTGAGAAAGAGAACTCTGCCCCCCAGTTTCTTGATGTCAGTTTGGAGGAGGGTTTTGGCCCTGCAAGCGCAGTCAGGGTCCTTCTCGGTGGCAGCTTGGGTCTGTGAGGGATCATGCTCCATGCGGAATTTGAAGAGGCGGCAGTCGATTCCCAGACAGGGGGCCTACGATAAAAATGATGGCACTTTTCCACGTGAAAGAAAACTTAGGCGCCCAGATTCATGATATCGGTTTTGTGGGGGGTTTTAGCCCTACAAATGCAACCAGAGTCCTGGTTGATGGCAGCTTGTGTCAGCAAAAAATCTTATTCCATACGGAAAATCAGGTGGCGTCCGGGAGCAGAGTGCCTTAGGGCCGGGACACAAAAAGTGTGCTTTTCTCTGAGCAAAAGAGCTCTGCCCCCCAGTTTTTTGATGTCAGTTTGGAGGAGGGTTTTGGCCCTGCAAGGGCAGCCAGGGTCCTTGTCAGTGGCAGCTTGGGTCTGTGAGGGATCTTGATCCATTAGGAATTTCAGGAGGCATCTGGGAGCACAGTGCCTTAGGGCCGGGACACAAAAAGTGTCCCTTTTCTCTGAGAAAGAGAACTCTGCCCCCCAGTTTCTTGATGTCAGTTTGGAGGAGGGTTTTGGCCCTGCAAGGGCAGCCAGGGTCCTTTTTTGTGGCAGCCTAGGTCTGTGAGGAATCTTAATCGATGCGGAATTTCAGCATGCGGCTGTCAACTCCCAGATATGTGGCCTTCGATGCAAACAATGGCGCATTTCCACGTGAAAGAAAACTCAGTCCCCCAGATGCATGATGCCAGTGTTTTAGAGGCATTTAGCCCTACAAATTGCAGCCAAGAGTTCCTAGTTGATGTCACCTTGGTCTGGGAGGATCTTGATCATCCGGCAATTTCAGGTAGCGTCCGGGAGCAGAGTGCTTAGGGCCGAAACAACAAAAAGTTCCGTTTTTCCTTTGAGAAAGAGAACTCTGCCCACCCAGTTTTCTTGATGTAAGTTGGAGGAGGGTTTGGCCCTGCAAGGGCAGCCAGGGTCCTTGTCGGTGGCAGTTGGGTCTGTGAGGGATCTTGTCCATACAGAATTTCAGGAGGCAGCAGGAGCACAGTGCCTGAGGGCCGGGACACAAAAAGTGTCCCTTTTCTCTGAGAAAGAGAACTCTGGCCCCCACTTTCTTGATGTCAGTTTGGAGGACGGTTTTGGCCCTGCAAGGGCAGCCACGGTCCTTGTCGGTGGCTGCTTGGGTCTGCGAGGAATCTTGATCATACGGAATTTGAAGAGGCAGCAGGGAGCAGAGTGCCTTAGGGCCGGGACACAAAAAGTGTCCCTTTTCTCTGAGAAAGAGAACTCTGCCCCCCAGTTTCTTGATGTCAGTTTGGAGGAGGGTTTTGGCCCTGCAAGGGCAGTCCGGGTCCTTCTCGGTGGCAGCTTGGGTCTGCGAGTAATCTAAATCCATGCGGAATTTCAGCATGAGGCTGTCAACTCCCAGAGATGTGGCCTTCGATGCAAACAATGGCGCATTTCCACGTGAAAGAAAAACTCGTCCTCCAGATGCATGATGCCAGTTTTTTAGGAGGCATTTTAGCTCAATTGGCAGCCCGAGTTCTAGTTGATGGCAGCTTGGGGTCTGGGAAGGATCTTGATCCATGTCGGCACTTTAAGGTGGCGTCCGTGTTTCTTTTCGCCCAGCCTGGAAAAGAAACTCAGATCATTTTAGCAAGGAGGTAAATAAAAGGGGATCTTTATTTTGAAGGTCTTCAGGAGCAGTATGGAAAGGTGTCCCATAAGCCCGCCCCTCCAGGGGTGAGTACATATTTATTAGCTTTTAGGAAATTAGCAATAATTGATTAGAGCCACCAATAAGGAGAAAAGTGGCGATTCAATTCCCCTCAGTCCAGCCCTTTTCCTGGAGGCCCCTCTCAGCACTGGCTGCACTCTGCTTATGAAAATGTACCTCAGAGTTGTTCTCGGCCTTGGTTTCCAGGAAGAACTGAGATAGGACAGGGCCTTGCAACCCCCTGGGGCTTGGAGCTCTGGAATTTGTTTTGTCTTTCTGCTTAGGGAAAGGCTATGGAAAGGTATTGGAAAAACTAGCTATTAATATAGTAGGCTACAGAGCCACAAAAATATGTGCAGAGAGTACAGAGAACATATAAAAGAAAAAAGGCAGAAACCAAACGGCATCATTCCCCCCTTTTTTAGAGACTAACAAGACTCTGTCTTGTCTAGTTTCTACTCTGCATTCAACCATACCTCTGGTTTATACAACTGGCTATCCCACTAGTTGTTACACAGATGCTAATTATAACTACAGTTACTATGAACATTTTTTTTATCTAGGTTCAGTTTGGTAACCATGAAGTGAGTGTACTGAAGATATTCAAGGTTCAGTAAGCTCTTTTGAGAGTTACTTGGTGTAGAATTTGAGTTTGCTTTCAAATTTCAACCAAATTTCTAAAAAAATTTTTCATTCAGATTTGCATAAGAACAACAACTAGTGTTAATGATTTTGTGGGTAGTAGGAAATTAAGAGCTATTTTGTTTTGTCAACAGCCTTTAATATGATTAAACATTACATTTGGAATCACACCTCCATGGGCACAGGCCCAATCTTTATCTTGGGGCAAAACTTACCAGGCCAGATTCTCAACTTTGACAAGTTGTCCTTATGAAGAGCTTTTGGATACATTTTGGACTAGAGTTACATGCAAATTTTAGGACCAATTTTGAATCACGGTTACCAACTGTACAGATAAGAGGTACAAAAGAACAGTTTAAATCATATCATCTCAATTTGTATCAGTCTCTGTTTTCTGGCTGTCTATGGAGCAGACGTCTTCTTAACTCTGGAGCAGTGAATTCAGGCTCTCTGCCAGCAGCTTTGGATTTGGTGAGGGTAGTCAGGACTTGGAATGACTCTTTTTACTTAGCTCGTAAGATTACTGTCCCTTCATTCAACATAGACTCAGTCTCTAGGCTTGAATAGTTGCTAGTCTTCCTTCCTTCTAGATGACTTTGCTCAGTTCTGGATCTTTCATTGATATAATCAGTTCAGCTTTTTGTGATGGCACATTTGATGGTAACACTTTTCTCATGGTTAACTGGTTCGTGGTTGTTACTGCATAACCTGTCTTTTGTTTGCCATCTCGCATGAAGCTGCTCTCATCTGCATACAGCTCCCAGGCTGGCACATCTGTCAGGTCTGCTCTGCTGGGAATAGGCTTCTTTCCATGGTCTGCACAACAGTCAGACTTAAATACATTATCAGTTAGTGCTGGAACGACTACTAGGATTGACAGGCATAACGTTTTCAGAATAAACATTATCCAGTTTCAGTAGCATGGAATGGGTCGCATGTCTTCTATGTTAAGAACAACTTACAGTGGGTTGCATGCAATGTTGGATGTATCAATTCTTGCTGCCTGGTTGGATGCAGCAATTTTCCGTTGCTGATGCCCTAGTTTTCCAGTTTCAGGATTATTTTACATAATAGTAAAGATCCTTTGGTCTTTTTACTCAAAGGATACAGGAGAAGGTCTTTTTAACCAAATTTAACTCAGTAACCATTCTAAGATATTTGTTAACACAGGACTCTGCTTACTTATAGCATGGTTTAAGGGAGCCTAAAAACGGCTTCTTGTTCTTTGGGCTCGGTGTTTCCCTTTTGAGTGCTTACCAGAGCAGACAAAGAGCGCTCGCTGCCCTCGCACGGCCGGGGACGGGCGCGGCATGCGGGCACCCCCGCCCAGGGGCCCCCCCGGCTCGCCCGCGCTCGGCCCGTGCTGCTGCTCACTGCGGCTCTCGGGTGTCCTTCAAACAAGCTCGTTACTGTGGAAAGTGCGATAGAGCCGTTCCTGCTCTTAGATCTCACACTCCCGGCCCGCTCTGGGCCGGTGCGGGCGGGGCCCAGGAGCAGCGAGTGAGCCGGGCCGTGGCCGCGCAGCGGCGGCCCCGCCTCCGCCAGAGCAGGGCCGAAGCAGCGGCAGCCCCGGTCCCGGTTCGCTTCCTGGGACCGCTCCCCCGCGCATCCCCCGGCCGTGACCAGGGCAATGGCAGGAATCACCTCCGCCCCTCTCAGAGCGGCTGGTGCCCCGCTTCTGTCACGGGGGAGTGACCGGCCTGCTCGCGGAGCCGTCCCGGAAGTCCGGGCGTCGCCCTTGCCTTAAAATTCTGGGAAAAACTTTTTACAGATGGAACATAGAAAGTGGGGGCTTCTCCCTTCCTTAAATGGTTTGCGAACGCGAGCTTTTCTCGGCCGTTCCACAAAACTTGCTGGAAGCGAGGCTCTCTCCCTCGCTCCCACTAAGGAGCAGGCTGGACACGCCAGCCTCTCACAGACCTGTAGGAGCGAGGATTCTCACTCGCTCCACCAAGGAGCAGGCTGGGCAGCCAGCCGCTCCACAAACCTGTAGGAAGTGGGAATCTCTCCCCAGCTTCCCACCAAGGAGCAGGCTGGGCACCCAGCCGCTCCACAAACCTGTAGGAAGTGGGAATCTCTCCCCAGCCTCCCACCAAGGAGCAGGCTGGACACCCAGCCGCTCCACAAACCTGTGGAAGTGGGAATCTCCTCCGAGCCTCCACCAAGGCAGCAGGCTGGACAGCCCAGCGCTCCACAACCTGTAGGAAGCGGGGCCCATCCGCCCACCTCCTACCAAGAAAGCAGACCAGGCTCCCCCGGCACGCTCCATGCCAGATGTCTCCAGGCCAGCTTTCAATTCAAAACTCGCATGTGCTAACCATGAAATAAACTTTCGCACTGTGATTTGCTTTTCTCTACCAGTGAACAATCTCCGCCGAGATCACACACCCGCCTCCTCCCCACCAGCCGATCTCTGGGGCAGGTTGGAAAATCGGCAACAGGAAAAACTTGGAGAAATGATTTCCAAAGCAAATTTTCTCACCACCACGCCAGGTTGTCCTGGGATCGCTAACAATTACTGACTTTAAACAGATACACAATACATAAACAATACACACACATACAAACTACACACTACACAACAAAAAGAACCACCTTTATACTACGTCCTGTGGGATCTTGGAACCATGGTGTCTCGACCTCAGGCCCGTGGCAGGGAATTCTTTAGATTGCTGTCAGAAAGGAATTCCTTGCAGGATGTTTTCGGTCCAGAGGAAGGGTCCCAGGTTCTCGTGTCCCTTCTGGGGGTGCCAAATAACTGTTGCCTTTTCCCCCAGCCTGGAAAAGAAACTCGAGAGATCATTTTGCAAGGAGGTAATATAAAAGGGGATCTTTTATTTTGAAGGTCTTCAGGAGCAGTTATGGAAAGGTGTCCATAAAAGCCCAGCCCCTCCAGGGGTGAGTACATATTTATAGCTTTTAGGAAATTAGCATAATTGATTAAGAGCACCAATAAGGAGAACAAGTGGCGATTCAATTCCCCCTCAGGTCAGCCCCTTCCCTGGAGCCCCCCTCTCAGCACTGGCTGCACTCTGCTTATGAAAATGTACCTCAGAGTTGTTCTCGGCCTTGGTTCCCAGGAAGAACTGCTATAGGACAGGGCCTTGCAACCCCCTGGGGCTTGGAGCTCTGGAATTTGTTTTGTCTTTCTGCTTAGGGAAAGGCTATGGAAAGGTACTGGAAAAACTAGCTATTAATATAGTAGGCTACAGAGCCACAAAATATGTGCAGAGAGTACAGACAACATATAA
>JAVTVJ010005866.1:0-10241 GCA_034509425.1 Eopsaltria australis
GCCAAAATGGCCGCCGCAGTGCCAGGATGTACTCGGCGCATGCGCACTTGGTCCGAAACTACCAAAATGGCCGCCGCAGTACCCGGATGTACTCGGCGCATGCGCAATTGGTCCCGAACTACCAAAATGGCCGCCGCAGTGCCCGGATGTACACACAAATTTCCCCAAAAATGATGGAGAAATGGCCCCAAAAATGACCCAAAAAGGCACAGAAATGGCCCTAAAGATGACTCAAAAATAGCCCATAAAAGGCCCCAAAAACGACCCAAAAATTACTCAAAAATAGCCCCAAAGATGACCCAAAAATGACCCAGAAATGACCCAAAAAAAGCCCCCAAAAGGCCACAAAAATGACCCAAAAATGACCTCAAAAATTCCCCCGTAAATGACCCAAAAATGGCCCTGAAATGGCCACAAAAAATGCCCCGATAGTGGCGCAAAAAAGACCAAGAAATAGCCCAAAAATGGCCCAAAAATGACCAAAAAATAAGCCCAAAATAGACTCAAAAAATGAATCAGAAATTGACCCAAATATGGGCCCTAAATGGCCCCTAAAATGGCCCAGAAATGACTCCAAAAATGACTCCATAAATGGACCCAAAAGTGACCCCAAAATAGCTTAAAAATTGCCAAAACATGCCCAAAAATTCATCCAAAAACACACCCAAAAGATGACCAGAATGATCAAAAATAGCCTAAAATAATGACCAAAAAATAGCCCCCAAAAACCCCAAAAATGGCCCACAAATGATCTAAAATGATCCAAAACATGACAGAAAAATCCCAAAATGGCCAGAATGGCCCAAATTGTCTCCAAAATGGCCTAAAAAAATGACCAAAAATGGACAAAAAAATGACGCAAAAAAATAACATGAAAATGACTCAAAAATAGCCCAAAAAATTGCCCCTAAAAGGCCCCATGAACGACCAAAAAATGACCAAAAAATCCCTCCATAAATGACCCAAAAATGACGTAAAAATTGGACAAAAAATGGCCCAAAAATAGACCCAAAATACCTCCAAAAATAACCTGAAAATGACACAAAAAAGCTTAAAATTAGCCCCAAAAATGACCCAGAAATGGCCCAAAAATGACCCAAAAATAGCCCTAAAAATGACCAAAAAACAGCCCAAAAATGACCAAAAACATATCCCAAAAAAGACTCAAGAAGGGCCCATAAATGACCCAAAAAATGGCAACGATATGCCCCCGAATATGGCCCCAAAATTGGCCAAGAAATGGCCCCGAAAATGAATCAGAAATGGCCCCGAAAATGACCAAAAAAAGACCCAAGAATGGGCCCAAAATGGCTCAGAAGGTGGCCCCAAAAATGAACCCCAAAGTGGCCCAAAAATAGTCCAAAATTGACAAAAAAATGGCCCCATAAGTGGTCCAAAAATGACCCAAAAATTGGCCCAAAAGTGACCCAAAAATGGCCGCAAAAATGGCCGCAAAATTGACAAAAAAATGGCCCCATAAGTGGTCCAAAAATAACCCAAAAATTGGCCCAAAAATGACCCCAAAATAGACCTTAACATTTATCCAAAAATGACCAAAAAATGGCCGTAAAATGGTTACAAAACTGGCCATAAAATGACCAAAAATTCACCCCAAAAATGACTCTAAAATGGCCTCAAAATTGACCAAAAATGGCCCAAAACAACGACCAAAAATAGCCTCATATATGACCCAAAATGGCCCAAAAATTGCCCCAAAATGGCCTCAAAAATGACCCAAAAATGGCCCCAAATTGACCCAACACTGGCCCTAAAAATGACCAAAAAATGACTCAAAAGTGGGCCCAAAATGGCTCTGAAAATGGCCCTAAAAATGGCCTTAAAAATGACCCAAAAATAGGCCCAGAATAGCCCAAAAAATGGCTAAAAAATTACCCAAAAATAGCCCTAAAAATCACCCCAAAATGGCCCAAAAATAGTGCCCTAAATGACACAAAAATGGCCCTAAAATTACCCAAAAATGGCTCAAAAATGACGGAAAGATAAACACAAAAATGACCCAAAATGATCCAAACTTAGCACCATAAAGGCCCCCAGAATGGCCCCAAGAATGGCCCTAAAAATGACCAAAATTGGCATAAATGACTAAATTTCCCCTATAAATGACCCCAAACAAGGCTCGAAATAGCCCCAAGAAATGACCTAAAAATGACCCAAAATGGCCCAAAAATTGCCCAAAAAATAGACCCTAAAGGCCCTAAAAATAGCCCCTAAAAGGCCCCCAAAATGGTCCAAAAATAACCCAAAAATTGGCCCAAAATTGACCCAAAAATAGCCCCAAAATGGCCCTAAAAATGGCCTCCAAAATGAGCCAAAATGGGCCGTAAATAACCCAAAATTCCGCCTATAAATCACTGAAAAATAGGCCCAAAATAGCCCAAAAAATGACCCAAAAATCACCCCAAAATGGCCCATAAATCGCCCAAAAATGACTCAAAAATTGACCCAAATACGGGCCCAAAAGCTCTCCGAAATTCACCCAGAAATAGTCCTAAAACTAGACCCAAAAACGGCTCAAAAATGACCCAAAAAAGGCCCTAAAAGGGCCCCAAAAATGGCCAAAAATGACCCAAAATTGGCTGTAAAATGATGCAAAACATCCCCAATAAATGACCCAGAAATTGCACCAAAAATAGCCTTTAAAACAGCCCCAAAAAATGACCCAGAAATGGCTCAAAAATGGCCCCAAAATTGACCTAAAAATGGCCCAAAACAATGATCCAAAAATGGCTCAAAAATGGCTCCCAAATAGCCCCTGAAATTGCCCACAAAAGACCCAAAAATGAACCCAAGAATTAAGCACAAAATAGACTGAACAACCCAATGGCCGCGCATGTATCCGGATGTATCGCGGCATATGCGCATTTGGTCCGAACTACAAATGGCCGCCGAGTACCCGGGAATGTTCGGCGCATGCGCATGGTCCGACCACAAAAATGGCCGCCGCACGTGGCCCGATGTCTCGGCGCATGCGCACTTGGTCCCGAACTACCAAATGGCGCTCGGCAGTGCCGGATGTACTCGGCGCATGCGGCACTTGTCCCGAACTTACCAAAATGGCCGCCGCAGTACCCGGAGTTACTCGGCGCAATGCGCAATTTGGTCCCCGAACCAACCAAAATGGGCCAACCGCAGGTGCCCGGATTGTACTCGGCGCATGCGCACTTGGTCCCGAACTACCAAAATGGCCGCCGCAGTGCCCGGATGTACTCAGCGCATGCGCAATTGGTCCCTAACTACCAAAATGGCCGCCGCAGTGCCCGGATGTACTCGACGCATTCGCACTTGGTCCCGAACTACCAAAATGGCCGCCGCAGTGCCCGGATGTACTCGGCGCATGCGCACTTGGTCCCGAACTACCAAAATGGCCGCCGCGTGCCCGGATGTTCTCCGCACATGCTCAGTCAAGCCTGAACTACCAAAACTTGCCGCCGGCAGTACCCGATGTATCGGGCATCGCGCATTGGTCCGACCACCAAAATGGCCGGCAGTGCCGGATGTCTCGGCGCATGCGCAATTGTCCCGAACTTCCAAATGGCCGCCGCAAAGTGCCGGATTACTCCGGCATGCGCAGTTGGTCCCGAACTTAACCAAAATGGCCGCCGCAGTTCCCGGATGTACTCGTCGCATGCGCAATTGGTCCCGAACTACCAAAATGGCCGCCGCAGTACCCGGATGTACACACAAATGTCCCCAAAAATGATGGAGAAATGGCCCCAAAAATGACCCAAAAAGGCACAGAAATGGCCCTAAAGATGACTCAAAAATAGCCCATAAAAGGCCTCAAAAACGACCCAAAAATTACTCAAAAATAGCCCCAAAGATGACCCAAAAATGACCCAGAAATGACCCAAAAAAGCCCCCAAAAGGCCACAAAAATGACCCAAAAATGACCTCAAAAATTCCCCCGTAAATGACCCAAAAATGGCCCTGAAATGGCCACAAAATGGCCCCGATAGTGGCGCAAAAAAGACCAAGAAATAGCCCAAAAATGGCCCAAAAATGACCCAAAAATAAGCCCAAAATAGACTCAAAAAATGAATCAGAAATTGACCCAAATATGGGCCCTAAATGGCCCCGAAAATGGCCCAGAAATGACTCCAAAAATGACTCCATAAATGGACCCAAAAGTGACCCCAAAATAGCTTAAAAATTGCCAAAACATGCCCAAAAATTCATCCAAAAACACACCCAAAGATGACCCAAGAATGATCCAAAAATAGCCTAAAAATGACCAAAAAATAGCCCCCAAAAAAACCCCAAAAATGGCCCACAAATGATCTAAAAATGATCCAAAACAATGACAGAAAAATGGCCCAAAAATGGCCCAGAAATGGCCCCAAATGTCTCCAAAAATGGCCTAAAAAATGACCAAAAAATGGACCAAAAAATGACGCAAAATAACATGAAAATGACTCAAAAATAGCCCAAAAAATAGCCCCTAAAAGGCCCCATGAACGACCAAAAAATGACCAAAAAATCCCTCCATAAATGACCCAAAAATGACGTAAAAATTGGACAAAAAATGGCCCAAAAATAGACCCAAAATACCTCCAAAAATAACCTGAAAATGACACAAAAAAGCTTAAAAATAGCCCCAAAAATGACCCAGAAATGGCCCAAAAATGACCCAAAAATAGCCCTAAAAATGACCAAAAAACAGCCCAAAAATGACCAAAAAAATATCCCAAAAAAGACTCAAGAAGGGCCCATAAATGACCCAAAAAATGGCAACGATATGCCCCCGAATATGGCCCCAAAATTGGCCAAGAAATGGCCCCGAAAATGAATCAGAAATGGCCCCGAAAATGACCAAAAAAAGACCCAAGAATGGGCCCAAAATGGCTCCGAAGGTGGCCCCAAAAATGAACCCCAAAGTGGCCCCAAAATAGTCCAAAATTGACAAAAAAATGGCCCCATAAGTGGTCCAAAAATGACCCAAAAATTGGCCCAAAAGTGACCCAAAAATGGCCGCAAAAATGGCCGCAAAATTGACAAAAAAATGGCCCCAGAAATGGTCCAAAAATAACCCAAAAATTGGCCCAAAAATGAGCCCAAAATAGACCTTAACATTTATCCAAAAATGACCCAAAAATGGCCGTAAAATGGTTACAAAACTGGCCATAAAATGACCAAAAATTCACCCCAAAAATGACTCTAAAATGGCCTCAAAATTGACCAAAAATGGCCCAAAACAACGACCAAAAATAGCCTCATATATGACCCAAAATGGCCCAAAAATAGCCCCAAAATGGCCTCAAAAATGACCCAAAAATGGCCCCAAATTGACCCAAAACTGGCCCTAAAAATGACCAAAAAATGACTCAAAAGTGGGCCCAAAATGGCTCTGAAAATGGCCCTGAAAATGGCCTTAAAAATGACCCAAAAATAGGCCCAGAATAGCCCCAAAAATGGCTCAAAAATTACCCAAAAATAGCCCTAAAAATCACGCCAAAATGGCCCAAAAATAGTGCCCTAAATGACACAAAAATGGCCCTAAAATTACCCAAAAAATGGTCTCATAAAATGACGGAAAGATAAACACAAAAATGACCCAAATGATTCCCAAATAGCAGCATAAATGGGCCCCAAAAATGCCCCAAAGAATTGGCTCCTAAAATGACTCAAAAATTGCCATAATGATCTAAAATTTCCCTATAAATGAACCCTAACAAGGCTCGAAATAGCGCGCAAGAAATGACCTAAAATGCCAAAATGCCAAAAATTGCATCAAAAATTAGACGCCCTAAAGGCCGCTAAAAATATAGGCCCCTAAAAGGCCCCCAATAATGGTCCAAAAATAGCGCCTAAAAAATTGGCCCAAAATTGACCCAAAAATGCCCCAAGATGGCCCTAGAAATGGCCTCCAAAATGAGGCCAAAATGGGCCGTAAAAAATACCCAAAATTCCGCCTATAAATCACTGAAAAATAGTCACAAAATAGCCCAAAAAATGAACCAAAAATCACCCCAAAATGGCCCATAAATCGCCCAAAAATGACTCAAAAATTGACCCAAATACGGGCCCAAAAGCTCTCCGAAAATCACCCAGAAATAGTCCTAAAACTAGACCCAAAAACGGCTCAAAAATGACCCAAAAAAGGCCCTAAAAGGGCACCAAAAATGGCCCAAAAATGACCCAAAATTGGCTGTAAAATGATGCAAAACATCACCAATAAATGACCCAGAAATTGCACCAAAAATAGCCTTTAAAACAGCCCCAAAAAATGACCCAGAAATTGCTCAAAAATGGCCCCAAAATTGACCTAAAAATGGCCCAAAACAATGATCCAAAAATGGCTCAAAAATGGCTCCAAAATAGCCCCTGAAATTGCCCAAAAAAGACCCAAAAATGACCCAAAATTAAGCCCAAAATAGACTCGAAATACCAAAATGGCCGCCGCAGTACCCGGATGTACTCGGCGCATGCGCACTTGGTCCCGAACTACCAAAATGGCTGCCGCAGTGCCCGGATGTACTCCGCGCATGCGCACTTGGTCCCTAACTTCCGAAATGGCCGCTGCAGTGCCCGAATGTACTCCGCGCATGCGCACTTGGTCCCGAACTACCAAATAATGGCCGCCGCAGTGCCCGGATGTACTCCGCGCATGCTCAGTAGGCCCTGAGTTACCAAAATGGCCGCCGCAGTGCCCGGATGTACTCCTCGCATGCGCACTTAGTCCCGAATACCAAAATGGCCGCCGCAGTGCCCGGATGTACTCGGCGCATGCGCACTTGGTCCCGAACTACCAAAATGGCCGCCGCAGGACCCGGATGTACTCCGCGCATGCGCACTTGGTCCCTAACTACCAAAATGGCCGCCGCAGTGCCCGGATGTACTCGGCGCATTCGTCCCGAACTACCAAATAATGGCCGCCGCAGTGCCCGGATGTACTCCGCGCATGCTCAGTAGGCTTTGAGTTAACAAAATGGCCGCCGCAGTGTTCGGAAGTACTCGGCACATGCGGCACTTGGTACCGAACTACCAAAATGGCCGCCGCAGTACCGCGGAGTAATCCGCGCAATGCCGCACTTTTGGTCCCGACTAAACCAAAATGCCGCCGCAAGTGCCGCCCGAATGTGCTCGGCGCAAATTTGCGCAATTTGGTCGCGCAGAACTACCAAAATGCCGCTGCAGTGCCCAGTATTGTACTCGGACGCATGCGCAATTGGTCCCGCGGAACTACGCAAATGGCCCGCCGCAGTGCCGCGGAATGTACTGCCGCGCATGCTTCAGTAAGCCGCTGAACTACGCAAATTGCCGCGCAAGTACCGGAGTACTCTCGGCGCAAATTCGGCAATTGGTGCGCTGAAAGCCACCAAAATGGTTCCACTGCGCATGTGCCCGGATGTACTCGGCGCATGCGCACTTGGTCCCGAACTTTCCAAAAGTGGCCGCCGCAGTGACCGGATGTAGCTCCGCGCATGCGCAGTTGGTCCCGAACTACCAAAATGGCTCGCGCGCTGTGCCCGGATGTACTCGGCGCATGCGCACTTGGTCCCGAACTACCAAAATGGGCCGCCGCAGTGCCCGGATGTACTCGGCGCATGCGCAATTGGTCCCGAACTACCAAAATGGCCGCCGCAGTGCCCGGATGTACACACAAATGTCCCCAAAAATGATGGAGAAATGGCCCCAAAAATGACCCAAAAAGGCACAGAAATGGCCTAAAGATGACTCAAAAATAGCCCATAAAAGGCCCCAAAAACGACCCAAAAATTACTCAAAAATAGCCCCAAAGATGACCCAAAAATGACCCAGAAATGACCCAAAAAAGCCCCCAAAAGGCCACAAAAATGACCCAAAAATGACCTCAAAAGTTCCCCCGTAAATGACTCAAAAATGGCCCTGAAATGGCCACAAAAATGGCCCCGATAGTGGCGCAAAAAAGACCAAGAAATAGCCCAAAAATGGCCCAAAAATAAGCCCAAAATAGACTCAAAAAATGAATCAGAAATTGACCCAAATATGGGCCCTAAATGGCCCCGAAAATGGCCCAGAAATGACTCCAAAAATGACTCCATAAATGGACCCAAAAGTGACCCAAAAATAGCTTAAAAATTGCCAAAACATGCCCAAAAATTCATCAAAAAACACACCCAAAGATGACCCAAGAATGATCCAAAAATAGCCTAAAAATGACCAAAAAATAGCCCCCAAAAAAACCCCAAAAATGGCCCACAAATGATCTAAAAATGATCCAAAACAATGACAGAAAAATGGCCCAAAAATGGCCCAGAAATGGCCCCAAATGTCTCCAAAAATGGCCTAAAAAATGACCAAAAAATGGACCAAAAATTGACGCAAAAATAACATGAAAATGACTCAAAAATAGCCCAAAAAATAGCCCCTAAAAGGCCCCATGAACGACCAAAAAATGACCAAAAAATCCCTCCATAAATGACCCAAAAATGACGTAAAAATTGGACAAAAAATGGCCCAAAAATAGAGCCAAAATACCTCCAAAAATAACCTGAAAATGACACAAAAAAGCTTAAAAATAGCCCCAAAAATGACCCAGAAATGGCCCAAAAATGACCCAAAAATAGCCCTAAAAAATGGACCAAAAAACCAGCCCAAAATGACGAAAAAAATATCCCAAAAAAGACTCAACAGAAGGGCCCAAAATGACCCAAAAAATGGCAACGATATGCCCCCGAATATGGCCCCAAAATTGGCCAAGAAATGGCCCCGAAAATGAAGCAGAAATGGCCCCGAAAATGACAAAAAAAAGACCCAAGAATGGGCCCAAAATGGCTCCGAAGGTGGCCCCAAAAATGAACCCCAAAGTGGCCCAAAATAGTCCAAAATTGACAAAAAAATGGCCCCATAAGTGGTCCAAAAATGACCCAAAAATTGGCCCAAAAGTGACCCAAAAATGGCCGCAAAAATGGCCGCAAAATTGACAAAAAAAATGGCCCCAGAAATGGTCCAAAAATAACCCAAAAATTGGCCCAAAAATGACCCCAAAATAGGCCTTAACATTTATCCAAAAATGACCCAAAAATGGCCGTAAAATGGTTACAAAACTGGCCATAAAATGACCAAAAATTCACCCCAAAAATGACTCTAAAATGGCCTCAAAATTGACCAAAAATTGCCCAAAACAACGACAAAAAATAGCCTCATATATGACCCAAAATGGCCCAAAAATAGCCCCAAAATGGCCTCAAAAATGACCCAAAAATGGCCCCAAATTGACCCAAAACTGGCCCTAAAAATGACCAAAAAATGACTCAAAAGTGGGCCCAAAATTGCTCTGAAAATGGGCCTAAAAATGGCCTTAAAAATGACCCAAAAATAGGCCCAGAATAGCCCCAAAAATGGCTCAAAAATTACCCAAAAATAGCCCTAAAAATCACCCCAAAATGGCCCAAAAATAGTGCCCTAAATGACATAAAAATGGCCCTAAAATTACCCAAAAATGGCTCAAAAATGACGGAAAGATAAACACAAAAATGACCCAAAATGATCCCAAAATAGCACCATAAATGGCCCCAAAAATGGCCCCAAGAATGGCCCTTAAAATGACTCAAAATTGGCCATAAAATGATCTAAAATTTCCCCTATAAATGACCCCAAACAAGGCTCGAAATAGCCCCAAGAAATGACCTAAAAATGACCCAAAATGGCCCAAAAATTGCCCAAAAAATAGACCCTTAAAGGCCCTAAAAATAGCCCCTAAAAGGCCCCCAAAATGGTCCAAAAATAACCCAAAAATTGGCCCAAAATTGACACAAAAATAGCCCCAAAATGGCCCTAAAAATGGCCTCCAAAATGAGCCAAAATGGGCCGTAAAATAACCCAAAATTCCGACTATAAATCACTGAAAAATAGGCCCAAAATAGCCCAAAAAATGACCCAAAAATCACCCCAAAATGGCCCATAAATCGCCAAAAAATGACTCAAAAATTGACCCAAATACGGGCCCAAAAGCTCTCCGAAAATCACCCAGAAATAGTCCTAAAACTAGACCCAAAAACGGCTCAAAAATGACCCAAAAAAGGCCCTAAAAGGGCCCCAAAAATGGCCCAAAAATGACCCAAAATTGGCTGTAAAATGATGCCAAACATCCCCAATAAATGACCCAGAAATTGCACCAAAAATAGCCTTTAAAACAGCCCCAAAAAATGACCCAGAAATGGCTCAAAAACGGCCCCAAAATTGACCTAAAAATGGCCCAAAACAATGATCCAAAAATGGCTCAAAAATGGCTCCAAAAT
>JAVTVJ010005867.1:0-10859 GCA_034509425.1 Eopsaltria australis
CCCCGTTGGACCAAAACCCAAATTTTGGTGAATGGGGATGGATTTTGGGATAAAAGCACCCCAGTTGGGTGAAAAAGTCAACGTTGGATGGAAAAGTCAAGGTTGGATCTCAACAGGGATGAGTTTTGAGATAAAAACTCTCCAATTGGACGGAAAAGTCAACGTTTGGTGAAAAAGTCAATATCCAACATCAACGGGGACAAATTTTGAGATAAAACCGCCCCCGTTGGACCAAACCGGAAGAGTTTGGTCAATGGGGATGAATTTTTGGGATAAAAACGTCCCAATTGGGTGAAAAAGTCAACGTTGGATAAAAAAGTCAAGGTTGGATCTCAACAGGGATGAGTTTTGGGATAAAAACGCTCCAATTCGACGGAAAAGTCAACTTTGGGTGTAAAAGCCAATACTGGACTTCAATGGGGACAAATTTTAGGATAAAAACGCCCCAATTGGGTAGAAAAGTCAACGTCGGACATCAACGAGGATGGATTTGGAATAAAAATGCCCAGGTGGGTGGAAAAGACAACGCTGGGCCTCAAGGGGGATGGATTTTTGGATAAAAACACCCAGTTGGGTGGAAAAGTCAAGATTCAACATCAATGGGACAAATTTCGGGATAAAAACGCTCCCTTTGGACCAAACCCCAAGATTTTGGTCAATGTGGAAGAATTTTGGGGTAAAAACTCCCTAATTGTATGGAAAAGCCAATGTTGGACCTCAATGGGGATGAATTTGGGGTAAAAAGGCCCAGTTGGGTGGAAAAGCCAATGTTGGGTGGAAAAGTCAAGGTTCAACATCAATGGGACAAATTTTGGGATAAAAACGCCCCCGTTGGATCAAAACCCACGACTTTGGCCAATGGGGATGAATTTGGGGATAGAAATGCTCCAATTGGGTAGAGAAGTCAACTTCGGGCATCAATGAGGATGGATTTGTGATAAAAATGCCCCAATTGGGTGGAAAAGTCAGTGTTGGGTGGAAAAGTCAATATTGGACCTCAATGGGGACAAATTTTGAGATAAAAACTCCCCCATACCACCAAAACCCAAGATTTTGGTGAATGGGGGTTAATCTTGGGATAAAAACACCCCAATTGGGTGAAAAAGTCAACGTTGGATGGAAAAGTCAAGGTTGGATCTCAACAGGGATGAGTTTTGGGATAAAACCGCTCCAATTGGACGGAAAATTCAACATGGGGTGGAAAAGCCAATATTGGACCTCAATGGGGACAAATTTTGGGATAAAAACGCCCCCGTTGGACCAAACCCCAAGACTTTGGTCAATGGGGAAGAATTTTGGGGTAAAAATGCTCCAATTGGGTAGAAAAGTCAAGGTTGGAAATCAACAAGGATAATTTTGGGTAAAAAGGCCCAGTTGGGTGGAAAAGCCAATATTGGGTGGAAAAGTAAATGTTCAATGTCAATGGGAAAAATTTCGGGATAAAAACGCCCCCGTTGGACCAAACCCCAACATTTTGGTCCATGGGGATGAATTTTGGAATAAAAACGCTCCAGTTGGGTGAAAAAGTATACGCTGGATAAAAAAGTCAAGGTTGGATCTCAACAGGGATGAGTTTTGGGATAAAAACGCTCCAATTGGACAGAAAAGTCAACGTTGGGTGGAAAAGTCAATGTTGCATTTCAACAAGGACAAATTTTAGCATAAAAACGCCCCAATTGGGTAGAAAAGTCAACGTCGGACATCAACGAGGATGGATTTGGAATAAAAATGCCCAGTTGGGTGGAAAAGCCAACGCTGGGCCTCAAGGGGGATGGATTTTTGGATAAAAACACCCAGTTGGGTGGAACAGTCAAGATTCAACATCAATGGGACAAATTTCGGGATAAAAACGCTCCCTTTGGACCAAACCCCAAGATTTTGGTCCATGGGGAAGAATTTTGGGGTAAAAACTGCCTAATTGTATGGAAAAGTCAATGTTGGACCTCAATGGGGATGAATTTGGGGTAAAAAGGCCCAGTTGGGTGGAAAAGACAATGTTGGGTGGAAAAGTCAAGGTTCAACATCAATGGGGCAAATTTTGGGATAAAAACACCCCCGTTGGATCAAAACCTACGACTTTGGCCAATGGGGATGAATTTTGGGATAAAAATGCTCCAATTGGGTAGAAAAGTCAACGTTAAGTTTATGAGGATGGATTTGTGATAAAAATGCCCCAATTGGGTGGAAAAGTCAGTGTTGGGTGGAAAGGTCAATGTTCAACATCAATGGGACAAATTTTGAGATAAAAACGCCCCCGATGGACCAAACCCCAAGATTTTGGTCAATGGGGATGAATTTTGAGATAAAAACGCTCCATTTGGGTAAAAAAGTCAACGTTGGATTGAAAAATCAAGGTTGGATCTCCACAGGGATGAGTTTTGGGATAAAAACGCTCCAATTGGACGGAAAAGTCAACTTTGGGTGAAAAAGCCAATATTGGACTTCAATGGGGAAAAATTTTAGGATAAAAACGCCCCAATTGGGTAGAAAAGTCAACGTCGGACATCAACGAGGATGGATTTGGAATAAAAATGCCCAGTTGGGTGGAAAAGCCAACGCTGGGCCTCAAGGGGGATGGTTTTTTGGATAAAAACACCCAGTTGGGTGGAAAAGTCAAGATTCAACATCAATGGGACAAATTTCGGGATAAAAACGCTCCCTTTGGACCAAACCCCAAGATTTTGGTCAATGGGGAAGAATTTTGGGGTAAAAACTCTCTAATTGTATGGAAAAGTCAATGTTGGACCTCAATGGGGATGAAATTTGGGGTAAAAAGGCCCAGTTGGGGTGAAAAGCCAATGTTTGGGTGGAAAGTCAAGGTCACATCAAATGGGAGACAAATTTTGGGGATAAACGCCCCCCGTTTGGAATCAAAACCAAAGACTTATTGGCCAATGGGGATGAATTTTGGGATAAAAACGCTCCAATTGGGTAGAAAAGTCAAAGTTGGGCATCAATGAGGATGGATTTGTGATAAAAATGCCCCAATTCGGTGGAAAAGTCAGTGTTGGGTGGAAAGGTCAATGTTCAACATCAATGGGACAAATTTTGAGATAAAAACGCCCCCGTTGGACCAAACCCCAAGATTTTGGTCAATGGGGATGAATTTTGGGATAAAAACGCTCCATTAGGGTGAAAAAGTCAACGTTGGTTGGAAAAATCAAGGTTGGATCTCAACAGGGATGTATTTTAAGATAGAAACGCTACAATTGGATTCAAAAGTCAGCGTTGGGTGAAAAAGTCAATATTGGACCTCAACGGGGACAAATTTTGGGATAAAAACGCCCCCGTTGGACCAAACCGGAAGAGTTTGGTCAATGGGATGAATTTTTGGGATAAAAACGTCCCAATTGGGTGAAAAAATCAACGTTGGATAAAAAAGTCAAGGTTGGATCTCAACAGGGATGAGTTTTGGGATAAAAACGCTCCAATTGGACGGAAAAGTCAACGTTGGGTGGAAAAGTCAATGTTGCATTTCAACAAGGACAAATTTCGGGATAAAAACTCCCCAATTGGGTAGAAAAGTCAACGTCGGACATCAACGAGGATGGATTTGGAATAAAAATGCCCAGTTGGGTGGAAAAGCCAACGCTGGGCCTCAAGGGGGATGGATTTTTGGATAAAAACACCCAGTTGGGTGGAAAAGTCAAGAATCAACATCAATGGGACAAATTTCGGGATAAAAACGCTCCCTTTGGACCAAACCCCAAGATTTTGGTCAATGGGGAAGAATTTTGGGGTAAAAACTCCCTAATTGTATGGAAAAGTCAATGTTGGACCTCAATTGGGATGAATTTGGGTTAAAAAGGCCCAGTTGGGTGGAAAAGCCAATGTTGGGTGGAAAAGTCAAGGTTCAACATCAATGGGACAAATTTTGGGATAAAAACGCCCCCGTTGGATCAAAACCAAAGACTTTGGTCAATGGGGATGAATTTTTCGGATAAAAACGCTCCAGTTGGGTAGAAAAGTCAAAGTTTGGCATCAATGAGGATGGATTTGTGATAAAAATGCCCCAATTGGGTGGAAAAGTCAGTGTTGGGTGGAAAGGTCAATGTTCAACATCAATGGGGACAAATTTTGGGATAAAAACGCCCCCGTTGGACCAAACCGGAAGAGTTTGGTCAATGGGGATGAATTTTTGGGATAAAAACGTCCCAATTGGGTGAAAAAGTCAACGCTGGGTGGAAAGCAATATTGGAACTTCCATGGGGACAAATTTTAGGAATAAAACGCCCAATTGGGTAGAAAAGTCAACGTCGGACATCAACGAGGATGGATTTGGAATAAAAATGCCCAGTTGGGTGGAATAGCCAACGCTGGGCCTCAAGGGGGATGGATTTTTTGGATAAAAACACCCAGTTGGGTGGAAAAGTCAAGATTCAACATCAATGGGACAAATTTCGGGATAAAAACGCTCCTTTTGGACCAAACCCCAAGATTTTGGTCAATGGGGAAGAATTTTGGGGTAAAAACTCCCTAATTGTATGGAAAAGTCAATGTTGGACCTCAATGGGGATGAATTTGGGGTAGAAAGGCCCAGTTGGGTGGAAAAGGCAATGTTGGGTGGAAAAGTCAAGGTTCAACATCAATGGGACAAATTTTGGGATAAAAACGCCCACGTTGGATCAAAACCCACGACTTTGGTCAATGGGGATGAATTTGGGGATAAAAATGCTCCAATTGGGTAGAAAAGTCAACGTTAAGTTTATGAGGATGGATTTGTGATAAAAATGCCTCAATTGGGTGGAAAAGTCAGTGTTGGGTGGAAAGGTCAATGTTCAACATCAATGGGAGAAATCTTGAGATAAAAACGCCCCCGTTTGACCAAACCCCAAGATTTTGGTCAATGGGGATGAATTTTGGGATAAAAACGCTCCATTTGGGTAAAAAAGTCAACGCTGGATGGAAAAATCAAGGTTGGATCTCAACAGGGATGAGTTTTGAGATAAAAACTCTACAATTGGATGGAAAAGTCAACGTTGGGTGAAAAAGTCAATATTGGACCTCAACGGGGACAAATTTTGGGATAAAAACACCCCCGTTGGACCAAACCGGAAGAGTTTCGTCAATGGGGATGAATTTTTCGGATAAAAACGTCCCAATTGGGTGAAAAAGTCAACGCTGGATAAAAAAGTCAAGGTTGCAATTCAACAGGGATGAGTTTTGGGATAAAAACGCTCCAATTCGACGGAAAAGTCAACTTTGGGTGGAAAAGCCAATATTGGACTTTCATGGGGAAAAATTTTAGGATAAAAACACCCCAATTGGGTAGAAAAGTCAACGTCGGACATCAACGAGGATGGATTTGGAATAAAAATGCCCAGTTGGGTGGAAAAGCCAACGCTGGGCCTCAAGGGGGATGGATTTTTGGATAAAAACACCCAGTTGGGTGGAAAAGTCAAGATTCAACATCAATGGGACAAATTTTGGGATAAAAATGCTCCCTTTGGACCAAACCCCAAGATTTTGGTCAATGGGGAAGAATTTTGGGGTAAAAACTCCCTAATTGTATGGAAAAGTCAATGTTGGACCTCAATGGGGATGAATTGGGGTTAAAAAGGCCCAGTTGGGTGGAAAAGCCAATGTTGGGTGGAAAAGTCAAGGTTCAAAATCAATGGGACAATTTTTGGGATAAAAACGCCCCCGTTGGATCAAAACCCACGACTTTGGTCAATGAAGATGAATTTTGGGATAAAAACGCTCCAATTGGGTAGAAAAGTCAAAGTTGGTCATCAATGAGGATGGATTTGGAATAAAAATGCCCAGTTGGGTGGAAGTCAGTGTTGGGTGAAAGGTTCAATGTTCAACATTCAATGGGACAAATTTTGAGAATAAAAACGCCCCCGTTGGACCAAAACCCAAGATTTTGGTCAATGGGGATGAGTTTTGGGATAAAAACGCTCCAATTGGACGGAAAAGTCAACGTTGGGTGGGAAAGCCAATATTGGACTTCAATGGGGACAAATTTTAGGATAAAAACGCCCCAATTGGGTAGAAAAGTCAACGTCGGACATCAACGAGGATGGATTTGGAATAAAAATGCCCAGTTGGGTGGAAAAGCCAACGCTGGGCCTCAAGCGGGATGGATTTTTGGATAAAAACACCCAGTTGGGTGGAAAAGTCAAGATTCAACATCAATGGGACAAATTTCAGGATAAAAACGCTCCCTTTGGACCAAACCCCAAGATGGTCAATGGGAAGAATTTGGGGTTAAAAAACTCCCCTAATTGTAGGGAAAGTCAATGTTGGACTCAATTGGGGATGAATTGGGGGTTAAAAGGCCCCAGTTGGGTGAAAAGCCAATGTTGGGTGGAAAAGTCAATGTTCAACATCAATGGGACAAATTTTGGGATAAAAACGCCCCCGTTGGATCAAACCCACGACTTTGGTCAATGGGGATGAATTTTGGGATAAAAATGCTCCAATTTGGTAGAAAAGTCAAAGTTGGGCATCAATGAGGATTGATTTGGGATAAAAATGCCCCAATTGGGTGGAAAAGCCAGTGTTGGGTGCAAAAGTCAATGTTCAACATCAATGGGACAAATTTTGAGATAAAAACGCCCCCGTTGGACCAAACCCCAAGATTTTGGTCAATGGGGATGAATTTTGGGATAAAAAACGCTCCATTTGGGTGAAAAAGTCAACGCTGGATGGAAAAATCAAGGTTGGATCTCAACAGGGATGAGTTTTGGGATAAAAACGCTCCAATTGGAGGGAAAAGTCAACGTTGGGTGAAAGTCATATTGGACCTCAACGGGGACAAAATTTGTGGATTAAAAAACACCCCCGTTGCCGACCAAACCGCGAAGAAGTTTGGTCAATGGGGATGAATTTTGGGATAAAAACGCTCCATTTGGGTGAAAAAGTAAACGTTGGATGGAAAAGTCAAGGTTGGAACTCGACAGGGATGAGTTTTGGGATAAAAACGCTCCAATTGGACGGAAAAGTCAACTTCGGGTGAAAAAGCCAATACTGGACTTCAATGGGGACAAATTTTAGGATAAAAACTTCCCAATTGGGTAGAAAAGTCAATGTCTAACGTCAACGAGGATGGATTTGGAATAAAAATGCCCAGTTGGGTGGAAAAGCCAACGCTGGGCCTCAAGGGGGATGGATTTTTTGGATAAAAACACACAGTTGGGTGGAAAAGTCAAGATCCAACATCAATGGGGTCAAATTTTGGGATAAAAACGCTCCCTTTGGACCAAACCCCAAGATTTTGGTCAAGGGGGAAGAATTTTGGGGTAAAAACTGCCTAATTGTATGGAAAAGTCAATGTTGGACCTCAATGGGGATGAATTTGGGGTAAAAAGGCCCAGTTGGGTGGAAAAGCCAATGTTGGGTGGAAAAGTCAAGGTTCAACATCAATGGGACAAATTTTGGGATAAAAACGCCCCGTTGGATCAAAACCCACGACTTTGGTCAATGGGGATGAATTTTTCGGATAAAAACGCTGCATTTGGGTAGAAAATTAAACGTCAGGCTTCAATGAGGATGGATTTGTGATAAAAATGCCCCAATTGGGTGGAAAAGTCAGTGTTGGGTGGAAAATTAAATGTTCAACATCAATGGGAAATATTTTGAGATAAAAACGCCCCCGTTGCACCAAACCCCAAGATTTTGGTCAATGGGGATGAATTTTGGGATAAAAACGTCCCAATTGGGTGAAAAAGTAAACGTTGGATGGAAAAGTCAAAGTTGGATCTCAACAGGGATGAGTTTTGGGATAAAAACGCTCCAATTGGACAGAAAAGTCAACTTTGGGTGGAAAAGCCAATATTGGACTTCAATGGGGACAAATTTTAGGATAAAAACGCCCCAATTGGGTAGAAAAGTCAACGTCGGACATCAACGAGGATGGATTTGGAATAAAAATGCCCAGTTGGGTGGAAAAGCCAACGCTGGGCCTCAAGGGGATGGATTTTTGGATAAAAACACCCAGTTGGGTGGAAAAGTCAAGATTCAACATCAATGGGACAAATTTCGGGATAAAAACACTCCCTTTGGACCAAACCCCAAGATTTTGGTCAATGGGGAAGAATTTTGGGGTAAAAACTCCCTAATTGTATGGAAAAGTCAATGTTGGACCTCAATGGGGATGAATTTGGGGTAAAAAGGCCCAGTTGGGGGGAAAAGACAATGTTGGGTGGAAAAGTCAAGGTTCAACATCAATGGGACAAATTTTGGGATAAAAACGCCCCCGTTGGATCAAAACCCACGACTTTCGCCAATGGGGATGAATTTTGGGATAAAAATGCTCCAATTGGGTAGAAAAGTCAGTGTTGGGTGGAAAATTAAATGTTCAACATCAATGGGAAAAATTTTGAGATAAAAACGCCCCCGTTGGACCAAACCCCAAGATTTTGGTCAATGGGGATGAATTTTGGGATAAAAACGTCCCAATTGGGTGAAAAAGTAAACGTGGGATGGAAAAGTCAAGGTTGGATCTCAACAGGGATGAGTTTTGGGATAAAAACGCTCCAATTGGACGGAAAAGTGAACTTTGGGTGGAAAAGCCTATATTGGACTTCCATAAGGACAAATTTTAGGATAAAAACACCCCAATTGGGTAGAAAAGTCAACGTCGGACATCAACGAGGATGGATTTGGAATAAAAATGCCCAGTTGGGTGGAAAAGACAAAACGCCTGGGCCTCAAGGGGGATGGATTTTGATAAAAACACCCAGTTGGGTGGAAAAAGTCAAGATTCAACATCATATGGACAAATTTCGGGATAAAAACGCTCCCTTTGGGACCAAACCCCAGATTTGGTCAAATGGGGAAGAATTTTGTGCTTAAAAACTCCCTTAATTGTATGGAAAGTCAATGTTGGACCTCATATGGATGAATTTGTGGTAAAAAAGCCCATTGGTTTGGAAAAGCAATGTTGGTGCGAAAGTCAAGCGTTCAACATCAATGGACAAATTTGCGGAAAAAACGCCCCCGTTGATCAAAACCCACGACTTTGGTCAATGGGGATGAATTTTGGGATAAAAATGCTCCAATTTGGTAGAAAAGTCAAAGTTGGGCATCAATGAGGATGGATTTGTGATAAAAATGCCCCAATTGGATGGAAAAGTCAGTGTTGGGTGGAAAAGTCAATGTTCAACATCAATGGGACAAATTTTGAGATAAAAACGCCCCCGTTGGACCAAACCCCAAGATTTTGGTCAATGGGGATGAATTTTGGGATAAAAACGCTCCATGTGGGTAAAAAAGTCAACGCTGGATGGAAAAATCAAGGTTGGATCTCAACAGGGATGAGTTTTGGGATAAAAACGATCCAATTGGATGGAAAAGTCAACGTTGGTTGAAAAAGTCAATATTGCACCTCAACGGGGACAAATTTTGGGATAAAAACGCCCCCGTCGGATCAAAACCTACGACTTTGGTCAATGGGGATGAATTTTTGGGATAAAAACGTCCCAATTGGGTGAAAAAGTCAACGTTGGATAAAAAAGTCAGGGTTGGATCTCAACAGGGATGAGTTTTGGGATAAAAACGCTCCAATTCGACGGAAAAGTCAACGTTGGGTGGAAAAGCCAATACTGGACTTCAATGGGGACAAATTTTAGGATAAAAACGCCCCAATTGGGTAGAAAAGTCAACGTCGGACATCAACGAGGATGGTTTTGGAATAAAAATGCCCAGTTGGGTGGAAAAGCCAACGCTGGGCCTCAAGGGGGATGGATTTTTGGATAAAAACACCCAGTTGGGTGGAAAAGTCAAGATTCAACATCAATGGGACAAATTTCGGGATAAAAACGCTCCCTTTGGACCAAACCCCAAGATTTTGGTCAATGGGGAAGAATTTTGGGGTAAAAACTCCCTAATTGTATGGAAAAGTCAATGTTGGACCTCAATGGGGATGAATTTGGGGTAAAAAGGCCCAGTTGGGTGGAAAAGGCAATGTTGGGTGGAAAAGTCAAGGTTCAACATCAATGGGACAAATTTTGGGATAAAAACGCCCCCGTTGGATCAAAACCCACGACTTTGGTCAATGGGGATGAATTTTGGGATAAAAATGCTCCAATTGGGTAGAAAAGTCAAACGTTGGGCATCAATGAGGATGGATTTGTGATAAAAATGCCCCAATTGGGTGGAAAAGTCAGTGTTGGGTGGAAAGGTCAATGTTCAACATCAATGGGACAAATTTTGAGATAAAAACGCCCCCGTTGGACCAAACCCCAAGTATTTGGTCAATGGGGGTGAATTTTGAGATAAAAACGCTCCATTTGGGTAAAAAAGTCAACGTTGGATGGAAAAGTCAAGGTTGGATCTCCACAGGGATGAGTTTTGGGATAAAAACGCTCCAATTGGACGGAAAAGTCAACGTTGGGTGGAAAAGCCAATATTGGACTTTCATGGGGACAAATTTTAGGATAAAAACGCCCCAATTGGGTAGAAAAGTCAACGTCGGACATCAACGAGGATGCATTTGGAATAAAAATGCCCAGTTGGGTGGAAAAGACAACGCTGGGCCTCAAGGGGGATGGATTTTTGGATAAAAACACACAGTTGGGTGGAAAAGTCAAGATTCAACATCAATGGGACAAATTTCGGGATAAAAACGCTCCCTTTGGACCAAACCCAAGATTTTGGTCAATGGGGAAGAATTTTGGGGTTAAAACTCCCTAATTGTATGGAAAAGTCAATGTTGGACCTCAATGGGGATGAATTTGGGGTAAAAAGGCCCAGTTGGGTGGAAAAGCCAATGTTGGGTGGAAAAGTCAAGGCTCAACATCAATGGGACAAATTTTGGGATAAAAACGCCCCCGTTGGATCAAAACCCACGACTTTGGTCAATGGGGATGAATTTTGGGATAAAAACGCTCCAATTGGGTAGAAAAGTCAAAGTT
>JAVTVJ010005868.1:0-16455 GCA_034509425.1 Eopsaltria australis
GGGGAGGGGCGGGTTTGGGTGTGGGTGACGTCATCCGCGCGCTGCGGGTGACGTCACGGGCGCGCGCGCGCAGGGCGCCCCCCAGCGGCGGCTGCTGGGGACACTCGGGGTGACAAAAACTGACAATGAGGTGACATTGGGTGACATTAGGGTGGCATTGGGTGACACTTGGTGGCATTTGGTGACATTTCTCCCCAGTGGCTGCTGGTGGCGCTGGCGCTGTCGGTGACTCTGGGGACACTCAGGGTGACAGTAAATGCCATTAAGGTGACACTAATGTGACACTAATGTGACACTAATGTGACACTTGGTGGCAGTGGCTGCTGGTGGCGCTGGCGCTGGCGCTGCCCCCCGAGCGCCCCCTGGCGGCCGAGCCCCGCAAGGTCCAGATCGGGATCCGGCGGCGGCCGGAGGCGTGCAGGGAACGGAGCCGGAGAGGAGACCTGCTGACCCTGCACTACTCGGTACTGGGCACACTGGGCTATACTGGGTTATACTGGGTTATACTGGGAGGCGTGCAGGGAACGGAGCCGGAGGGGAGACCTGCTGACCCTGCACTACTCGGTACTGGGCACACTGGGCTATACTGGGTTATACTGGGTTATACTGGGAGGCGTGCAGGGAACGGAGCCGGAGAGGAGACCTGCTGACCCTGCACTACTCGGTACTGGGCTATACTGGGTTATACTGGGTTATACTGGGAGGCGTGCAGGGAACGGAGCCGGAGAGGAGACCTGCTGACCCTGCACTACTCGGTACTGGGCACACTGGGCTATACTGGGTTATACTGGGTTATCTGGGTTATACTGGAGGGTGCAGGGAACGGAGCCGGAGAGGAGACTGCTGACCCTGCACACTACTCGGTACTCGGGCTATACTGGGTTATACTGGGTTATACTGGGAGGCGTGCAGGGAACGGAGCCGGAGGGGAGACCTGCTGACCCTGCACTACTCGGTACTGGGCACACTGGGCTATACTGGGTTATACTGGGAGGCGTGCAGGGAACGGAGCCGGAGGGGAGACCTGCTGACCCTGCACTACTCGGTACTGGGCTATACTGGGTTATACTGGGTTATACTGGGTTATACTGTTCTGTACCGGTTTATACTGGTCCGTACTGGTCCGTACTGGTCCATACTGGTCCGTACTGGTCCGTACTGGTCCATACTGGTCCGTACTGGTCCATACTGGTCCATACTGGTCCGTACTGGTGCAGGGCACGCTGGAGGACGGGACCCCCTTCGACAGCAGCCGCAGCCGGGAGCAGCCGTTCGTGTTCAGCCTCGGCACCGGACAGGTCATCAAGGGCTGGGACCAGGGGCTGCTGGGGTGAGTGACCACTGAGTGACCAACTGACCACTGAGTGACCAACTGACCACTGAGTGACCAACTGACCACTGAGTGACCGCTGAGTGACCACTGACCATCACTGACCATCACTGACCATCACTGACCATCACTGACACTGGACAGGTCATCAAGGGCTGGGACCAGGGGCTGCTGGGGTGAGTGACCACTGAGTGACCAGCTGACCACTGAGTGACCAACTGACCACTGAGTGACCACTGAGTGACCACTGAGTGACCAACTGACCACTGAGTGACCAACTGACCAACTGACCACTGAGTGACCACTGAGTGACCAACTGACCACTGAGTGACCAACTGACCAACTGACCACTGAGTGACCACTGAGTGACCAACTGACCACTGAGTGACCAACTGACCAACTGACCACTGAGTGACCACTGAGTGACCACTGACCGGCACCAACCACCTGAACTGGGAGCACTGGGAGGGGCACTGGGACCCCCAGAAATGGGGGAGGGGGAAATCCCAAGGATTTTGGTTGAATTCCTGGGATTTTGGGTGGAATTCCTGGATTTTGGGATGAATTCCCAGATTTTGGGGTGAATTCCTGGATTTTGGTGGAATTCCCGGGATTTTGGGGTGAATTCTGGGATTTTGGGATGAATTCCCGGGATTTTGTGTGGAATTCCCGGGATTTTGGGATGAATTCCTGGGATTTTGGGATGAATTCCTGGATTTTGGGATGAATTCCTGGATTTTGGTGGAATTCCCGGGATTTTGGGGTGAATTCCGGGATTTTGGGATGAATTCCCGGGATTTTGGGGTGAATTCCGGGATTTTGGGATGAATTCCCGGGATTTTGGGGTGAATTCCGGGATTTTGGGATGAATTCCCGGGATTTTGGGTGGAATTCCCAGATTTTGGGGTGAATTCCCGGGATTTTGGGTGGAATTCCCGGGATTTTGGGGTGAATTCCCGGATTTTTGGCCCCCAGGATGTGCGAGGGGGAGAAGAGGAAACTCGTGATCCCGCCGGAGCTCGGTGAGACCCCAAAGGGACCCCAAAATGGGGCAAAAAACCCAAAAATTTGGGGTTTGGAGCCCAAAAATGGGATTGGGGGAGGGGCCTAAAAATTGGGGTGGGATCCCAAAAATGGGGGGGGAGGGGAGACCCTAAAATGGGACCCAAAAATGGGGGAAAAAACCCCAGAAATGGGGGTGGGGGAGCCTAAAATTGGGGGGGATCCCAAAATTTGGGGGAAAACCCCAAAATGCCCCCGGTGACCCCTCCCCATCCCCCCCCAGGTTATGGGGACAGAGGCGCCCCCCCGAAAATCCCAGGTGAGCCCCAAACCCCCCGGGGGAATTTGGGGGAAAATTGGGAATTTTGGGGAAAAGTCGGGAATTTTGGGGGGATTTTGGGGAGGATTTTTGGGGGGATTCCTGGGGGATTTGGGGGTGAATTTGGGGTGATTTTTGGGGTAATTTTGGGGCAGATTTTGGGGTTCCAGGAGGGGAATTTGGGAGGATTTTGGGATAATTTTGGGGTCATTTTCAGCTGATTTTTGGGGTGGATTTGGAGGGGATTTTTGGGTAATTCTGGGATGATTTTAGGGGGAATTTTTGGGTGGATTTGGGGGTTCCAGGAGGGGTTTTTGGGGTAAATTCAAGGTGATTTTTGGGGTGATTTTGGGGTGGTTTTGGGGTTCCAGGAGGGCATTTTGGGAGGGTTTTTGGGGTGGTTTTGGGGTGGTTTTGGGGTGCTGACCCCTCCTCTTTCAGGGGGGGCCGTGCTGATTTTCGAGGTGGAGCTGCTGAAGATCGAGCGGCGCCCGGAGCTTTAGGGGGACCCCAAAACCCCCCAAATTCACCCCAAACCCTCCCCAAACCCTCCCCCCTTTCCAGCCCCCCCCCAATTCCAGGGGGGGCCTTTATTTTTCTTTTTTTTTCTTTTTTTTTTTTGGAGGAAAACCCCGAATTTTGGGGAGCTCCCCCCAAGTTCCAGGGGTCAATAAAGGGTTAAACGGAAGGATTTCGGCGCCGCTGATTTTGGGGTGAGAAAGGACAAAAACGGGGCCCCCCCGAAAATGTCAAAGCTGCTTTTATTAAATCCATATAAAAACAACCCCAAACCCCCCCAGGAATTTAAAAAAAACCTAAAAAAACAAAAATTAAAATCAACCCCCCCAAAACCCCCCGAATTCCCCCCAAAATCCCTCCCAGGACCCCCCAAAACCAGTGGGGGAGGGGGAGAGTGATTATCGCTGCAGGGGGGGGACCCCCAAAAATGGAGGGGTCCCCCCAAAATTGGGGTGGGGGGGATGAGATTGGGGGGGTTCCCCACCCGAAATTTGGGGATTCCCCCGGGATTTTGGGGATTCCCCGGATTTTTGGGGGGTTCCCCCAGATTTTGGGGTCATTTCTTCTGGGGGGTGTTGAGTTTCTGCATCCCCCGAATCTTCTCCAGGAGATCCCCCACGAACGCCTGGGGGGAGGGGAAAGGGGGGGTCAGGGGGACCCCAAAATCCTGCGGGGACCCCAAAATCCCCCCCTGGAATCGCTGGAATTGCCCCCAAAATCCTCCCCCCAAAAATCCCCCCGGAATCCCCACAAAATCTCCCTGAAATTCCCCCAAAACCCTCCCGAAAATCCCCCCAAAAATCTCTGCAAATTCCGTCCCAAAAATTCTCCCCAAATCCCCTCAAAATCTCCCCCAAATCCCCAAAAATCTCCCGAATTCCCTCCCAAAAATTCCCCCGAAATCCCTGGAGATCCCTCCCAAAAATCCCCCCCAAAATCCCCACAGAATTCCCCCAAAATCTCCCCAAAATTCCCCCCAAAAACCCTCCCAAAAATCTCCTCAAAATCTCCCAAATTCCCTCCCAAGAATCCCTCTAAAATCCCCCCAAAACTGCCCCCCAAATTCCCCCCAAAATCCCCCAAATTCCCCAAAATCCCCCGAATTCCCCCCAGCCCCGCTCACCTCGGTGGGTTTGTAACAGTCAACGAGGATCTCCTGCGGAGGGAGGGGCGGTCAGGGGGGGTTTGGGGTCCCCCAAAATTTTGGGGGGGTCCCCTCCATCCCCCCCTCCTCATTTTGGGGGGGTTTGGGGGATTTCTGGGTGGATCTGGGGTGATTTGGAGTTGATTTTGGGGTGATTTGGAACGATTCCGAGGAATTTTGGGGATGATTTTGGGGTTAATTCTGGGGTGATGTCAGGGGTGATTTTGGGACGATTCCAGGGGATTCAGGGGTGATTTTTTTGGGATGATTTTGGGACGATTGTGGGACGATTCCGGGTGATTTTGGGGATAATTTCAGGCTGATTTTGGGGGTGATTTTGGGATGATTCCAGGTAATTTTGGGGATGATTTCAGGGATGATTTTTGGCTGGTTTCGGGATGATTTTGGGCTGATTTGGGGCTGATTTAAGGGATGATTTTTGGATGATTTTGAGGTGATTTTGGGGACGATTTTGGGCTGATTTTGGGCTGATTTAGGGATGATCTTGGGCTGATTTGGGGCGATTTTGGGGCCGTTCCGGGTACCTGGACGCGGGCGCTGCGGGCGCCGTCGCTCTCCATGTCCAGCAGCTCATCCACGTCGATCTCCAGCTCCGGAATTTCCTCCTCCTGGGGGCCCAAATTTGGGGTGGGGGGAGGGAGAGACCCCAGAGCAGGACAGGGTGAGATTTGGGGTGATTTGGGGGGGATTTGAGGTTATTTTGAGGCGATTCTGGGTTTATTTCGGGCTGATTTTGGGGATGTTTTTTGGGTGATTTTGGGGTGGATTTGGGATGATTTTGAGGTCCCCGAAGGGGGGGAAATGTCCCTGTCCCCATGCCGGGGGTGTCCCTGCCCCAGTCCCGGGTGGGAGGGGTCCCTGTCCCCGCTGTCCCCGCTGTCCCCGCGTGTCCCTTGTCCCGATACCGATCCCGATCCCGATCCCGGTGCCGGTCCCGGTCCCGGTGCCACCCCGCCCCTGTCCCCGTGTCCCCGCGTGTCCCCGGTCCCGGTTCCGATCCCGGTGCCGGTGCCACCCCGCCCCTGTCCCCTGTCCCCGCGGTACCGGGCAGTCGTAGAGCGCCGTCAGCTGCCCGAGGATCCACTCCTCCAGGTGCAGGCGCTTGCGGAGCTCGCGGCGGTCGTAGCGCACCGTGACCTTCCCGCGGCCCCGCCCCGGGCCCTCCTCCGGGGCCGCCGCCGCCGCCGCCGCCGCGGGCGCGAAGCAAACGCGGGGCCCGGGCTGGGCCAGGGGCGCTCCGGGAGCGGCCCCGGGGGCGGCCGGGGGGGGCCCGGGGCCACCGAGCGGCTCCGCCATGCCGGCAGCACCGAGCGGAAGCGGCCACGCCCCCCGGCCCCGCCCCGGCCCCGCCCCGGCCACGCCCCTCCCGCCCCGCCCCCACCCGAGCCGCTTCCGCCGCCGCGGGGGCGCCTTTGTGTCCCCGGGATGGCCCCGCCCCCGGCCCCGCCCCCGCCCCGCCCTACGCCCCGCCCCAGACACGCCCCTGGACACGCCCTGGGACCACACCCACTGAGGACACGCCCCTTGTCCACAGAGCCCCTCCCCCCGCCGCCGCACCCTCCCAGGCCCCGCCCCCTCTCGTTAATATTCGCATTCCCGGCGCCGCCCCTCCCTTGGCCCCGCCCCCGTCCCGGGAAGCGATGGCGGCGCTCCCGGAGCCGGGATCGGGATCGGGATCGGGACCGGGATCGGGATCGGGACCGGGATTGGGATCGGGACCGGGACCGGGACCGGGACCGGGATCGGGATCGGGATCGGGATCGGGACCGGGATCGGGACCGGGACCGGGATCGGGACCGGGACCGGGACCGGGACCGGGACCGGGATCGGGACCGGGATCGGGATCGGGACCGGGATCGGGATCGGGACCGGGATCGGGATCGGGATCGGGATCGGGATCGGGATCGGGATCGGGCTCGGGCTCGGGCTCGGGCTCGGTCCGTGTCCCGGCCCCGGTACCGGATTCTGTCCCGGCTCCGGCTCCGGATCCCGGTTCTGTCCCGGCTCCGGCTCCGGGTCTCGGTTCTGGTTCTGTCCGGGGATCGGCTCCGGGTCCCGGTCTCGGTTCGGCTCCGGGTCCCGGTTCTGTGCCGTTCCCGGTGCCGGTGCCGGTCCCGGCCGCGCTCCCGCTGGAGCCGCCGCGCGTGCCCGAGCTGCTCGTGCGGGGCAGCAAATTCATCCGCTGGGAGGAGGTGAGCGCTGACCCCCGGAGTGACCGCGAGTGACCGCGAGTGACCCCCGAGTGACCCCCGAGTGACCCCCGGAGTGACCCCCGGAGTGACCCCCGGAGTGACCCCTGGGACCCCCGGAGTGACCCCCGGGATCTCCCCCGGACCGAACCCCGGGACCCCCAAAGCTCCCCCGGAATTCCCGAACCGATCCCGGGAACCCCCAAACCCGCCCCAAAACCCCCCTGGGACCCCCAAATCTCCCTGAAGCCCCTCCCGGGACCTCCCCCCCCCCAAACCCATCCCCGGGATCCCAAATCCCCTCCGAGACCCCCCAAACCCACGCCAAACTCATCCCCGGGACCCCCAAAACCACCCCAAACCCCACGACCCCCGGAACCCCAGTTCCCCTCCCGGGACCCCCCAACCCCCAGCGCCCTGGCCCCACCCAGCCCCAAATCTCCCCAAATCCCTCCGAGCCCCAGCGCCTCCCCCCCTCGTGACCCCATTTCCCGACCTGACCCCGATTTTTGGGGCCAGAATTTGGGAATTTGGGTCCTTCCCCCCCCCAGCCCCTCGGGGACCCCCCAAAACCGCCCCATTTCACCCCAAATCTCCCCGCCTTGGAGTGGGGGAGGGTCTGGGGAGGAGGGGCTCCAAATCCAGGGGTTCCCCCCTTTTTAGGGTGTGGCCCCCCCTCCCCCCCTTGTCCCGGGACTTTATGGGGGGCAAAGTCCTGGGGGAGGGGCGGCCCCTCCCCCCCGGGATTTGGGGGGTCCCGGGGGAGATTTGGAGGGGATTGGGGTCCTGGGGAGGGGAGTTGGGTGGGATTTTGGGCTTTCCGGGAGGTTTTGGGGGTTCAGGTGGATCTGGGGTTTCAGGGGGATTTTGGTGGGGATTTTTTGGGGGTTTCAGGGGGGTTTTGGGGGGGTTTTGGGGGTTCCTGGGTGTTTCTCGGGGGGCTCAGGCGGTTTTGGGGTCCCCCAGGAGCCCCCCAGCCGCACCCCGGTGACGCTCAGGGTGGACCCCGATGGATTCTTCCTGTACTGGACGGGGCCCAGCGCGGTGAGAGCCCCGAAAGGGACCCGAAATGACCCCAAAGGGACCCGAAATGACCCCAAAGTGACCCCAAAATGACCCCAAAAGGGACCCAAAAGTGACACTAAAAGGGGTCCCAAAATGACCCCAAAACGACCCGAAAAAGAAGCCCTGGAATGACCCCAAAGTGACCCTGAGAGGGACCCCAAAGTGACCCCAAAATGACCCTGAAAATGACCCCAAAAGAGACCCCAAAAGGGACCCCAAAGTGACCCCAAACTGACCCTAAAGTGACCCGAAAATGACCCCAAAAGGGACGCCAAAATTACCCCAAAATGACCCCAAAAAGGCCCCCAGAACTGGCCCCAAAATTCCCAAATTCCCCCAAATCCCCCCCTTCCCCTCCCCCCCCTTTATCTCCCCCCCCAGCCGGAATTTGGGGCGGTTTCGGGGAATTTTGGGGGATCCAGGGAGGCCCCGCCCCTCCCCCCCCCTTTGCCGGATGCGGGGTCCCCTGGGAGGGGGGAGGGAAGGCTGCCTCCCCACCCTCCCCTCCCGGAAATGCCCCCGCCCTCCCCATACCCGGAAACGGCCCCGCTTTTGGGGTCCCCCCCCATTTTGGGGGGTCCCGGACCCGATTTTGGGGTCCCTGACCCCGTTTTTGGGGTCCCTTTCCCCATTTTCGGGGTCCCTGACCCGTTTTTTGGGGTCCCTGACCCGATTTTGGGGTCCCGCAGGAGGTGGAGCTGCTGGACATTTGCAGTGTCCGGGACACTCGGACCGGACGCTTCGCCCGCGCCCCCAAGGTGGGACCCCAAACCCGGGGGGATTTTGGGGAATTTCAGGGAATTTTGGGGGATTTTAGGGAATTTCGGGGGTCCTGGGGAGATTTTGTGTTGATTTGGGGGGGGCTCGGGAGGGGATTTGGGGTTTTGGGGGGGATTTGGGGTCTCTGCGAACGTTTTGGGTTTTTCTGGGCACATTTTGGGTGGGTTTGGGTTGATTTTGGGGATCTCTGAATGTTGGGTGGGTCTGGGTTGGTTTTTGGGGTCTGTGGGTGCATTTTGGGTGGGTTAGGGTCCATTTTTGGTGATTTTGGGTCCATTTTGGGTTGATTTTGGGTGATTTTGGTTCAGGATCCCCGCACTCGGGATGCTCTGGGTCTGGGGGTGGATTTTGGGTTGATTTTGGGTGTTTTTGGGTTCAGGATCCCCGCACTCGGGACGCTCTGGGTCTGGGGGTGGATTTTGGGTTGATTTTGGGTGTTTTTGGGTTCAGGATCCCCGCACTCGGGACGCTCTGGGTCTGGGGGTGCCCGGGGGTCCCCCCCCCCAGCGCCTCCTCACCGTCGTCCACGGCCCCGACCTCGTCAACCTCGGCTTCCTCAACCTGGTGGCCGTGCAGGACGGGGAGGCCAAGGTGGGACGGGTTTGGGGGTCGGGGGGCGATTTTGGGTGGTCTGGGGGCGATTTTGGGGGGTCTGGGGGCAATTTTGGGAGGCTTGGGGGCACTGGGAGAGGTTGGGGGGCTCCATGAGCTCTTTCTGGGGGATTTTGAGGGTTTTTGGGGAGTCCTGAAGTCCATTTTGGGAGGGTTTGGGAGTTTTGAGGATCCCCAGAGGAATTTGGGGTTTTTTTTGGGAGGTTTTGGGGATCCCAAGAGGGATTTCGGGGATTTTGGGGAGAATTTGGGAGGGTTTGAGGCTCTGATGCCTCAATTTTTTGGGGAAGGTTCGGGGTGCTGAGACTGCCCTGAGTCCAGGGGGGATTTTGGGGGGTTTTGGGGGATTTTGGGGGATTTTGGGGGATTTTGGGGTCCCAAATTCCGGGTGTCCCAGGTGTGGGCAGAGGAGCTTTTCCGCCTGGCCACGAACATCCTGGCCCGGAACGCGTCACGGAACACGCTGCTGCGGAAGGCGTGGGTACCCGAAATCCCCCGAAATCCCCCCAAAAACCAGCCCAGAAATCATCCCAAAAACACCCTGAAATCACCCCAAAAACCAGCCCAGAAATCATCCCAAAAACACCCTGAAATCACCCCAAAAACCAGCCCAAAAGTCATCCCAAAAATCCCCCGAAATAACCCCAAAAACCAGCCCAAAAATCATCCCAAAATCCCCCGAAATCATCCCAAAATCCCCCGAAATCATCCCAAAAACCAGCCCAAAAATCATCCCCAAATCCCCCAAAATCACCCCAAAAATCATCCCAAAAACACCCCCAAATTCCCCCAAAATCTGCCCAAAAACCAGCCCAAAATCACCCCAGAAATCATCCCAAAAAAACCCCAGAAATCATCCCCAAAATCCCCTGAAATCACCCAAAATCTGCCCAAAAACCGGGCCAAAAACACTCCAAAATTCCCCCAAAATTCCCCCAAAATCCCCCCAAAATCCCCCCAAATCCTCTGAAATCCCCCCAGATCCTCCTCCCCAGATTTCGGGATCTCCCAGTTTTGGGATCCCCAATTTTGGGACCCCGACCCCCCCAGGTACACGAAGCTGACGCTGCAGCTGAACCCGGACGGGCGGATCCCGGTCAAGAAGTGAGAGAACCCCAAAAATCCCGGGGTCCCCGAATCTTGGGGTCCCCATCCCGAATTTTGGGGTCCCCATCCCGAATCTTGGGGTCCCCATCCCGAATCTTGGGGGATCCCATCCCGAATTTTGGGGTTTTTTTGGCAGCATCCTGAAAATGTTCTCGGCTGACAAGAAGCGGGCGGAGACGGCGCTGGAGTCGTGTGGGCTCGGCTGCACCCGGGTGGGGACCCCCAAATTCGGGACCCCAAAAAATCCAGGAATCACAAAATTTGGGATCTCAAAAATTCGGGAATCACAAAAAATTGGGGATCCCAAAAATTCAGGGATCTTAAAATTGGGACCCCAAAAAATTCGGGGATCCCAAAATATTCGGAGATTCCAAAATCGGGGATCTCCCAAAAAATTGGGGGTGTTGAAGTTGGGATCCGAAAAAATCGAGGATCCCAAAATTTGGGGATCCCAAAAAAATCAAGGATCCCAAAATTGGGACCCCCAAAACTTTGGGGGGATTTGGGGGGGTTCAGGGTGAGTTTTTGGGGTTTTTGGGGTGATTTTTGGGGTTTTTGGGGTGATTTTGGGGTTTTCAGGCGGTTTCCAGTTGGTTTTGGGGTGGATTTTTGGGGTTTTTTTTTAGGGTTCCCTGGGGTTTTTTTGGGTGATTTTTTAGGGGTTCTGGGGAATTTTCTGAGGTGATTTTGGGGTGATTTTGGGTGATTTTGGGGTCCCAGGGCGCCGCCATCCCCCCGGAGCTTTTCCCCTTCGAGACTTTCTGGAGGTTCCTGAGCAAACTCTGCCTGAGGCCGGAGCTGGACAAAATCCTCATGGAGATGTGAGAAAATCCCCAAAACCCCCAAATTCGGGGCTTTTTGGGGTTTTTGGGGTGGTTTCTTTGGGATTTCCTTTGGATTTTTGGTGTTTCTGTGCCGCTTGCTGGGGGTTTGGCTGTTTCTGTGCTGGTTTTGGGGTATTTTTGGTGTTTCTTTGCTGATTTTTGGGTATTTTGGGTTTCTGTGCTGATTTTTGGGATTTTTGCTGTTTTGGTGCTGATTTTGAGGTGATTTTGGGGTGATTTTGGGTGGTTTTGGGTGTTTTTGGGTCCAGAGGAGCCGCAGGGAAGCCGCACGTGAGCTGATTTTGGCGTTTTGGCTGTTTTGGTGCTGATTTTGGGGTGATTTTGGCTGTTTTTGGGTGTTTTCCCAGTGGAGCTGCAGGGAAGCCGCGCGTGAGCAGATTTTGGGATCTTGGTGCTGATTTTGGGGTGATTTTGGCTGGTTTTGGGTGTTTTCCAGAGGAGCCGCAGGGAAGCCGTACGTGAGCCGGGAGCAGCTCCGGGATTTCGTCAACTCCCGGCAGAGAGACCCCAGACTCAACGAGGTTCTGTTCCCCCCCCTGGACCCCGAGGGGGCCCAGGCCCTGATCGAGCGCTACGAGCCCAACCCCAGCTTCAGGGAACGAGGTTTGGGGCGAATTCTGGGGATTTTGGGTCATTTTGGGTCATTTGGAGGGGGTTTTGTTGGGGTTTCAGGGAATTTGGGATGGATTGGGGTGATTTCAGGTGGGTTTTGGGGTTTTTGGGTCCAGGCCAGCTCTCCATGGAGGGGTGGTTTTGGGGTGGTTTTGGGGTGATTTTGGCGTGAATTCCGGGGATTTTGGGGTCTCCAGGCCAGCTCTCCATGGAGGGGTGGTTTTGGGGTGGTTTTGGGGTGATTTTGGCGTGAATTCCGGGGATTTTGGGGTCTCCAGGCCAGCTCTCCATGGAGGGGTGGTTTTGGGGTGGTTTTGGGGTGATTTTGGCGTGAATTCCGGGGATTTTGGGGTCTCCAGGCCAGCTCTCCATGGAGGGGTGGTTTTGGGGTGGTTTTGGGGTGATTTTGGCGTGAATTCCGGGGATTTTGGGGTCTCCAGGCCAGCTCTCCATGGAGGGGTGGTTTTGGGGTGGTTTTGGGGTGATTTTGGCGTGAATTCCGGGGATTTTGGGGTCTCCAGGCCAGCTCTCCATGGAGGGGTGGTTTTGGGGTGGTTTTGGGGTGATTTTGGCGTGAATTCCGGGGATTTTGGGGTCTCCAGGCCAGCTCTCCATGGAGGGGTGGTTTTGGGGTGGTTTTGGGGTGATTTTGGCGTGAATTCCGGGGATTTTGGGGTCTCCAGGCCAGCTCTCCATGGAGGGGTGGTTTTGGGGTGGTTTTGGGGTGATTTTGGCGTGAATTCCGGGGATTTTGGGGTCTCCAGGCCAGCTCTCCATGGAGGGGTGGTTTTGGGGTGGTTTTGGGGTGATTTTGGCGTGAATTCCGGGGATTTTGGGGTCTCCAGGCCAGCTCTCCATGGAGGGGTGGTTTTGGGGTGGTTTTGGGGTGATTTTGGGGTGAATTCCGGGGATTTTGGGGTCTCCAGGCCAGCTCTCCATGGAGGGGTTCTGCCGGTACCTGGGCGGGGACGAGAACGGGATCGTCCCCCCCGAGACGCTGCGGCTGCACCAGGACATGAGCCAGCCCCTGAGCAGCTACTTCATCAACTCCTCCCACAACACCTACCTGACAGGTAACCCCGGAATCCACACCCCAAGAAACCCCAAATCCCAAAAAACCCCGGAATTCTGCCCCAAAAAACACCCGAACTGCAAAAAATCCCAAAAACTGCGTCCCAAAAACCCCAAACCTGCCCCAAACCTGCCCCAAAACCACCCCAGCTCCTCCCACAACACCTGCCTGACAGGTAACCCCGGAACCCGCACCCCAAGAAACCCCAAAATCCCCACCCCAAAACCCAGAAAATTCACCCCAAATCTCCCCTGAAACCAAAAACCCCAAAAACCCCAAAAACCCCCAAAATTCCCCAAACCCGACCCCAAAACTGACCCCAAATCCCTGAGGGGCCTCTGGCGTGGTTTTGGGGCTCAATCCCAAACTTTGGGGATCTCTGGGTGGGGTTTTTGGGGTGAAATTTGGGTGTTTTGGTTTCAGATCGGGGCTTTTTGGGATTTCTCCATTTCTGCCGTATCTAACGGGATTTTTTGGGGTTTTTTCTGGTTTTGGGGTTTTTTTTGGGTTTCCCTGGGCAGCTGGGCAGCTGACCGGGCTCTCCTCGGCCGAGATGTCCCTGGGGGGGTTTGGGTTGGGTTTTTAGGGCATATTTTGGGGGTTTTTTTGGGATTTCTCCGTTTCTACCGTATCTAACGGGATTTTTTCGGGGTTTTTTCTGGTTTTGGGGTTTTTTTGGGGTTTCCCTGGGCAGCTGGGCAGCTGACCGGGCTCTCCTCGGCCGAGATGTACCGGCAGGTGCTGCTCAGCGGCTGCCGCTGCGTGGAGCTCGACTGCTGGCAGGGGCGGCCGCCCGAGGAGGAGCCGCTCGTCACCCACGGCTTCACCATGACCACGGAGATCCCCTTCAAGGTGCCCCAAAACCCCGAAACCGACCCCACAACCACCCCACAACCACCCCACAACCCAGACAGACCCCATAGAGCTCACACAGAACCTGTAGAAACCCCAAATCCCATAAAAACCTCCAAAATCCCATAAAAACCCCACAGCCGTGGGTTCACCGTGACCACGGAGATCCCCTTCAAGGTGACCCAAAAACCCCAGAACTGACCCCAAACCTGCCCTGACCCCATAAAAAAACCCAAATTTCTCCTCTCCCAGCCCCTTCCGGGGTTCTCTTTTTGGGGTTTTCGGGGTTTCTGGGGTCGGTTTCAGGGTTTTGGGGGTTTTTGGGGTTTCTGGGGTTGGTTTCTGGTGTTTTCGGGGTTTTGGGGTGGGTTTTGGGGGTTTTTGGGGTGCTGGGGTCGGTTTTTGGGGTTTCTAGGGTCGGTTTTTGGGGTTTCTGGGGTTGGTTTTTGGGGTTTTTGGGGTTTCTGGGGTTGGTTTTTGGGGTTTTCGGGGTTTCTAGGGTGGGTTTTTGGGGTTTTTGGGGTTTTGGGGTGGGTTTTGGGGGTTTTTGGGGTGCTGGGGTCGGTTTCGGGGTCCCTTTTCGGGGCCCCTCGCTGACCCCGCTGTCCCAGGACGCCATCGAGGCCATCGCCGAAAGCGCCTTCAAGACGTCGCCGTTCCCGGTGATCCTGAGCTTCGAGAACCACGTGGACTCGTGAGACCCCAAAACCCCAAATCCCCAAAAACTGACCCCAAAAACCCCAAAAACCGACCCCAAAAACTCACCCAGAAATCCCAAAAAAACTGACCCCAAAAACCCCGAAATCCCAAAAAAACTGATCCCAAAACCCCAACAGTTTACCCCAAAAACTGACCCCAAAAACCCAAAAACCCCAAAATCCCAAAAACCCCAGAATCTGGCCCCAAATCACCAACCTCCACCCTGGGATTGACCAAACCCTTTTAGGGTCTCCCAACCCCAAATCCCCTTTTCCCCCAAATCCGGGAATTTCCGTTCGGTTTCTGGGGTTTTCTGGGGTGATTTTCGGGGTTTTTGGGGTCAGTTTCTTTTGGTTTTGGGGTGGTTTTTGGGGTTTCTCGAGGCGGTTTTGGGGGTTTTTCAGGGCAGTTTTTGGGGCGGTTTCTGGCGGTTTTCCAGGTCGGTTTTTGGGGTTTTTGTGGTTGTTATTTTTGGTTCTGGGGTGGATTTTGGGGTGGTTTTGGGGGATTTTTCGGGCCGGTGCTTTCAGTTTTGGGGTTGGTGCTTGGGGTGGGTTTTTGGGGCGGTTTTTGGGGTCGGTTTTGGAGTGGTTTTTGGGGCAACTTTTGGGGTTTTCCAGGTGGGTTTTTAGGGACGTTTTTGTCAGTTCTGGGGTGGTTTTTGGGTTTTTTGGGGTGGTTTTCAGGGTTTCTGGGGTCAGTTTTTGGGGTTTTTGGGGTTTATAGGGTGGTTTTCAGGGTTTTTGGGGTTTTTGGGGTCAGTTTTTGGGGTTTTTGGGGTGGTTTTTGGGGTCAGTTTTTGGGATTTTTGGGTGTCGGTTTTTGGGGTGGTTTTTGGGGTCAGTTTTTGGGGTTTTTGGGGTGGTTTTTGGGGGTCGGTTTTTGGGGTGGTTTTTCGGGTTTCTGGGGTGGTTTTCGGGGTTTCTGGGGTCGGTTTTTGGGATCCCAGCCCCGATCCCGCAGGGCGCGGCAGCAGGCGAAGATGGCCGAGTACTGCAGGAGCATCTTCGGGGCCGCGCTGCTCACGGAGCCCCTGGACAAATACCCGGTGGGTTTGGGGTGAAATCGGGGGATTTTGGGAAAATCTGGGGGATTTGGGGTGAAATTGGGGGATTTTGGGCAAATCCAGGGGGTTTGGGGGGAATTGGGGCAGTTGGGGTCCGGGAAAGGTTGGGAAAGGATTTGGGGTGGGTTTTGGGGTGATTTTTGGGGTGATTTTTGGGGTTTTTGGCACAGCTGGAGCCCAGGGTTTGGGGTGGGTTTTGGGGTGGTTTTTGGGGTGGTTTTGGGATGGTTTTTGGGGTGATTTTTGGGGTTTTTGGCACAGCTGGAGCCCAGGGTTTCAGGGGGGTTTTGGGGTGATTTTTGGGGTGGTTTTGGGGTGATTTTCCGGGTTTTTGGCACAGCTGGAGCCCGGGGTGCCCCTGCCCAGCCCCCAGGACCTCCTGGGCCGGATCCTCATCAAGAACAAGAAACGGCGCCCGGGGGGGGCCCCGCCCCGCCCCAAAAACAGCGGTAACGGCCCCAAAATTCCCTGAAATTACCCCAAAAACACCCCTGAAATACCCCAAAACACCCTTGCCCCAAAACCAGCGGTAACGCCCCAAAATTCCCCAAAATTGCCCCAAAATTACCCCAAAACCAACCCACAAAATACCCCCAAAGCACCCCAGAAATGCCCTAAAATCCCCCAAAATATCCCGGTCCCAAAAACGATGGGAGCCCCCCAAAAAACCCCAAAAAAATCCCAAAATGCTCCAAAACACCCCAAAATACCCCAAAACACCCCAAAATACCCCAAAATCCACCCCAAACTCATCCCAACCCCTCCCCCAGCCCCTCCCTTTCCCCCCCCCTTGGTTTTTGGGGTTTTTTGGGGTCCCCCTGACCCCCCCTGTCCCCTCCAGGCCCCCCCGAGTCCGGGGTCCCCAACGGGGACGAGCGGGGGGGGCAGCCCCGGAAATCCCTTGGTGAGTTTGGGGCAAAATCCGGGGATTTTGGGTCCTGGGGGGGAAATTGGGGGAGTTTTGGGGTGGATTTTGGGAGGATTTTTGGGGTGTTTTCGGGTGATTCTGGGGTGATTTTGGGATGATTTTGGGGAGTTCTGCAGTGATTTTGGGGTGGTTTCGGCTGATTTTGGGGGTGATTTTGGGGTGATTTTGGGTGATTTTGGGGGTGGTTTTGGGGTGATTTTGGGGCAATTCTGGGTGGTTTTGGGGTGATTTTGGGGCGATTCTGGCTGGTTTTGGGGTCTCCAGAGCGCGAGGCCGAGAGTGAGGAGGAGGAG